>PVKA01000767.1:54172-176694 GCA_004027165.1 Ctenomys sociabilis | reverse complement strand
AAAAAAAAAAAAAAAAAGATAAGAAATTCAGCTGTGCCATTCAAAAATAAGTGTTTTATCAACATTTTTTGAGTATGAAGTTCCAACTCTTCTGTTTATATTTCTGGACATCCCCTAGGATTCAACAGCTGTGCAAATCCATGACCCTATTCCAGCACCAGGGCTGGGATTCTTTGTTCAGCATGGCTTGTATCTTGCCTTGTGTTTTTTTTTTCTTTTGGTGCAACCAGGGATTGGGTGGAACCAAGCCCTTGTGCTTGCCAGGGAAGCACTTATTCTGCTGAGCTATCTCCACAATCCTATATCTTACCTTTATTAAGACCTTACTTCTCTTTGAGTTCTCTCCCACTCATCTAAGGTCTCTCACTTCATATTTATCGGTTAGGACCTATCTGTGTTCAGGAAAAACACTAAGTCACACTAAAGTGCGTAAGCAACACATAAGCCTTTATGTGCCACTCCTCTGTGTATTTAGAGATAAAAGTGTGAGAGAACTGGATTCTACATTCCAGCTGTGGATCCCTCAAGAACTACTTTTTAAAACATATTAACTTGTGAAATATATTCAGGTTCTCAAGACTCTTCTTAAGAAAAAGAAATTAAAATTATAAATTAAAATTAGGTACAAAGAAATATGTATCTAAGTGAGGCGTGGTGGTGCACACCTCTAATTCCAGGACTTGGGAGATTGAGACAGGAGGATCACCATGAGTTCAAAATCAGTCTGGGCTACCTAGTGAATTCAAGGTCAGCCTGAACTACATAGGATGACCTTGTCTCAAAACAAAACAGAACAACAACAACAACAACAAAAATACCAGAATATTTATTTAGAAGAGAGCTATGCAATAAGGTATCCTTAAGTATAAACTCATTCCTGCTTTTCTTTCACTGATTATTAGCACAAAATAAAGTTTGAAAGGTTGGGACCATTAGCTTCTCTTTAAAGAAAAGGAAACTGACACTCAGAAGTCGCCCAGTAGTGGATACAGTCATGTGATGACAGACCCTGGAAGTAAGTAGCCACCCTAGGAAACTGAAAACAAGGAGCGCTAAGTGATGTGTAGTAACAAAGAGAACATTTGCTGGTCAGATTCAAGCCTGGTCTCGCGTTGCAAGCTTACTGATCTTTCTAGTACCTGTGCCATCTGGGGAAGTTGAGGCAAAGCTCACAGCTGCTGAGCTTTTTATGGTTTGTGTCTAGATGTCCCCCTGCCCCCAAAGCTTCATGCCATCATGGGGCTGGCTTCTAGAGTTTTTGATTTGTCCAATGCTGGGATTATGGGTGTAGGAACTATATCATCTACCCTAGAGTAGATAGCTTGAATAAAATATAAGGGACAAAAAATGTCTTCTCTCTGGCCCCCCCTTTTTGCTCTTGCCTTCCACCACCAGGCACTGCTGACCCTCTGCCTCTCCAAGGTGGGGTGCCTCATGTCATCCTGCCTTGGAGCTGACTGATTATGGATGGAAACCTCCACAGGCTGAATAAACAAAAACAAACAAGCAAACAAACAAACCTTTCCTTCCTTAACTTTGGGCACTGCATAACACCTATAATTGCAGGACTCTGGGAGACCGAGGCAGGAGGGTCACAAGTTTGAGCCCAGCACAGGCAACTTAGTAAGCTAATGTCATAAAACAAAACAAAGCATGAGCTGGGGCACTAGCTCAGGGGTAAAACACCACTAGGTTCAACCCCCAGCACAATCTCTACAACAAAACAAAAAAGGCACTATTGTAGCAAATTCAGCCTTCCTATATATAAATGTGGTGAAATACAAAACTAAGAATAGTATTTTAAAATGCAAGGAGTGCAGAAAGAAATACAGATGTGCCATGTTTAATGGGTTAGAGAGCCCAGAAAAAATTCTTGTCAAATTTGGGTGAAATAAATTATATAATGAATAGCAAACTCACTATTTAAGGAGCTGCATAAGAATACCTCTTGTTAAAAATTATAAGACTTTTTGTCAATCAAAGAATAGCATCCTAATTTCTCTTTTGGTGGTGTGACTGTTCCTACCTTGTGCTTTCTGAAAGCAAAGCACAATTGCACAGACTAAGAAAAATGTTGACATTCAGACAAGCCTGTGAGGTGGACAGAAATAAAACTTGAGATGTTGTCTGAATTCATTCAACAATAAGCCTTCCACTGTGTAAAAGTATTAGAAAATCCTGCTGACTTTGTTTTCATCTCAGCTGAATGCTGCTGCCAATTATGGTTGTCTGCAATTATTCTGCCCATTCTCTTAGAGCCTCTGGAGGTTGGTTGCAGGGGTGGCCACAAAGACCTGTAACCCTGGATCTATGTGCTTTGCAGTGTCACCTTGCAATCTTCTTGTAAAGAGGTAGAATCTATTGCCCCACTCTTTAACTATAGAGTAGGCGCCTGACTTGCCTCAGACAACAGAATGCAGTGAAAGTGATGGTGTGGGTTCAAAGCCTGAGCCTCAGGAAGCATTCCAGGCCTCTGGTCACTCTCTTGGCCCCCTGAGACTGCAAAATGAACACTCCTAGGTTAACTTGCTGGAGAACAAGAGTGATGAGAGCCAATGTCACCTTCTGTACCTGCCAGCCAGCCACCTGCCACAGGGTGAGCAAGGCCATCCAAAAGTACCAGCCCCCAAACAATGTGCCAGCTAACTGTAGACCACCATCAAGGCCAGGCTGGAATCACTACTCAGCCTTGGCCTGGACCCGCAGAACTGACCAGGCAGTCCATGGGCTCACAAACAGTGGAAGGGGACATTGCTTTAAGATGCTAAGATTTGGGGTGGCTAGGTTTTGCAACTAACCGACAGAGAAGACAACTACAGTACATCCCTAAACAGAAACAACTACTTTTAGAGCATTTTTTCCTTAATACAAAGACCAAATTCTTAGCTTTGGTGGTTGCTAGTCCACCTGTTATCTGCTTGATGTCTTAGAGATACCCACTAGGTTTGGCCTTAAAGAATTCCATGCTGTGCATATGTTCCCATGGAGCCACTGACACATACACTTGGCAGGAACATTATTCTAGTAATTTTGACATTATTAAAAAGCAGGAAAAAGGTTTTCAGAACAAAGTGAGTTTTTGATGAACATCTCTGACTACTTATTCACTCTAGAGATTCAGTAATTTCTTTTTGACATTTCATCAACAAAGACTTTTTAGACAGGCTCTGATTATTCAGTGCAAGTGGAGATTTGGCCAGGTGGTTGCCTATTTTTATAAACACAATTCCGCTCATTCATTAGCAGTATTATCTATGGCTACCTCTGTGTGACAGCGGCAGACTTTAGTAACTGCAACAGGATTTGACTTTATCGCTCACAAAACCTATAATATTCATTGTCTGACTTTTAGGAAAAAGTTTTCCACCCTCTGCAGTATACCAAAAATACCTCTTTTAAGAAAAATCCATGCCACCAAAACTGGGCATGGTGGCACATCCCTGTAATCCCAACCCTGGAAAGACTAAGATAGGAGTCTGAGCTTCACAGTGAGATCCTGTACCAAATAAATAAAGATTAAAAATGTTAAAAAAAAAAAAAAGAAAAGAAAAGTCTGCAAAACTAGACATTATTCAGATACTCCAAACTTATAAGACCAGTCTTAGCCAAACCTAAACAATTGTGCTGCTCGGGAGATAGTAAGGAAGGCAGGCAGAGACCTGTGAGATGTTGTCACAGAAAACTGGAGGAATGCGACCATTTTGGGGTCTATGGATGGATTTCCTTCAACTGAGCACCAGTTAGCTATACAAACAGGCCATCCAGGAGCCATAATGGGTTTATGCAAAGTCAAACTCTACTGTTTATTTGTTTCTTTGTAGCATATTCATTAACCATATTCCATAGGGGCCACCCAGTTTCTTTGTCAAGTAAACCAGTTAGATTTCAGGGATGTTAGAATTCACAGCGATGAAAAATAGACTGATAGGCCTGGCACTGGCTGTGTCAGTCAGGGTTTCACTAGAGAAACAGATATAACACAAGACACACAAATGTGTAAGAAATTATAAGATTGGCTTCTGACAGTCAGCCTCAGAGTCGGATGAGGAAGCATGCAGAGGGCGTCTGCACACTGGAGACTGAAGGACTCACTCCAAGGTCTGGAGCTCACTGACGTGTCCCATGTGAGTCCATATCATGGGGCTGATGGGACTGTGACGGAAGATGAAGGATCCAAGACAGAAGTCCAAGAGTCTACACTAGAAGCCAGGGAAGACTGGAGCTCCTCTGAAGAATGAGACCTTCCATCCTTCCTCATTTCCTTTTCATATCCTCTAAGGGATACACCCTGAGGTGTGTAATTCCTGAGCTGATTTATTTAAGCTTCAAAACTTCTCAAGTTGACATAGTCAATCAACCACTTCACTTACAATTTCTTGCTAGAGTATCCATGTGGATCAGATGACCACCAGGAGTCTCTGAAGTTCCTTGCAGGGCACATACTGTGACTCTGAGCTAATGCCAGTGGTTACAGTGCTGCTGATGGTCCACTAGTTGTGGTAGTTAGTGGCCCAGCCTCTTTAAGCCACATCCACTGACTGCTCAGGTTTCATTGACTCTTACAGAAGTGGCACTCCATCTCAGCCCCCTCCAGCCCTTTAGCTCTGACACCCCTACCCATGGAAGGAGCTTGGTGCTTCACTCAGTGAAGCTACAGTTGGGCAGATGGGAAAACTGCAGGCCACCAACATGTGCTAAAAAGGTACAGGGAATTGATATTGGATTAGGGCAGTGGGAGGATTAGGTTTAGGATTAGAGTTAAGATTTATGTGAGAGCTAGTGTTAGTTTTATGATTAAGCTTTGGGTTAGGGTTAAGGTTAAGTTTTAGGTTAGGGTTTTGTTACAGTGGCCAGTACAAACCAAACCAACCAAGTATATGTAGTCTATAGGAAGCCAGTTCCAGAAAAGATAGCACAGCAAGGCCCAAGGACATGGCGGAGGAAAACTGCTCACACCACGGTAGCCAGGAAGCAGAGGGTGAAGGGAACAGAGGAGGCAGATGCAGTGCTCCAGGCCCAGCCTCCAGGGACCTACTCTTTCCTCCAAGCCCTCCCTTTTAATAGCATGTTTAGCTGTACACTCATCATATACTAATCTACTGATGAGTATAGCACCTCATGGAGGCTTTGGGCCATCAGATACAAATTGCAGCACGCAATAACTACCTTCTTCTCCTTCTTTTTTTTTAAATGTATCTAGTATAGAGTCTACAAGGTCTCATTTCACAGATTGGACTCATAGTGATCCTCCTGTGTTCAGCCTCCCAAGCACTAGGATTATAGGCACATGCCATGAAGCTCAGTCTCGATAGCCATCTCAGTGTGCCTGGGGGCTGGGCTGGCACGGCATGCCAGGGATCGAATCCTGGTCCTTGAGACTGCCTAAGCAGATACTTTAATCCACTGCGCTATCTGGCCAGCCCTCAATAATTGCCTTCTTGAGGGCCATGACCTCATGACCTAAGCACTTTCCAAATGTTCTACCTTCTAATAGCATCACAGTGGCAGTTAGTCTTTAGTGTATAAACTGGGGGCAACATGAACACTCAGACCACAGCAATGGTCATTTAGAGAATACACTTAACATTTTAATATTCCATTAAAAAGAGGAAAAAATTGTTCCAAAACAATTGACTAAGTTAATAAATGTCATCATGTGTCAAATTTCAGTTACAGCCATGAAGTTTTCAGTTCAGTGAATTCTCACTTCTGTCTTTGCTGTGGATTAAAACACAACCACAGTCATGGCTAATCACAGAGAAAAAAAAAAAATTCAACAAATTTCCTCCAACGTGTCAACTCTATACCTGGAGCAATCTAGGATGGCAGGTTTCCAAACATTGCAAAAGGCTGTCCTCAGCAGTGTAAATACAGTCTTTTACATGCACATGGGTTATGCTCCTTGATGGCTGGTTTTTAAAAAGAAACATTATCAACAATCCACAGAGAATTAGCTCTCTATTTTTAAGCCCCCAGTGTGATTCTTTCTATTCCTAGAGTGACATTAGATACTTCACACCATGATTTAATGAGTACTCCTCACAAAAATAGCACAATTATCTGTATTTACAACCTGGAAATTTCTAGTGTCACTTTAAGCATGGTGCTGATGTTTAGCACTCTCTAGATGCCCTTGAGGATAAATAAGCACTAAGTATGCTCCTCTCCCAGGAGCTTACAGTCCCTGATGAGATGGACAGAGCATAAGAAGGAAAGTAAAATCACTTTGGTGTGAGGCCCAGCTCCAAGTTTTATGTCTGTGGGGGAATTTCTTAATCTATCTGGGATTGCTTCTTGAGTTTGGAATAACAGCCACTTCACTAACAGTAGCAAAGGAAAGGTGGTTACATGGATTCTATTGTTTCTCTACATTTCCCAAACATTCAAAGCACGGCAGGGTCACAGCACTAGGTCCAGTCAAGGATGAAGCCAAATGACAGGTTTCAGTCACTTCAGACAGAAGCAGTGGAAAGTTCTAGGTGATTGGTCATCGATCTCTCTTCCCTGGTCCCAGAGACTGAGAAAGCCACATTTTTTTTTTAAATGGTGTACTTTGTGAGACATTGGAACCTCTTTCAGCCTTGGTTCCTGCATGACTTAGTAAAGTTGAGCATTTATCTCTCTCGTCCCTTTCCCCCCTCCCATTTCTTCATGGGCCCTTACTGAGTGAATAATGTAAAGACATAATCATCTTATGTTAAGAGATTTCCAAGTTACTTCCTTCACTGACTTTACCCACACTAATGTCCAGGGTTTGTAGGCAGTAAATAACACAATAGTATTATGGTTTGGGGTGCTGGCAAGAAGAACAATGTAATACAGGATACATTTTATAATATTTTATACTGAATAACCCAAAGAATTATATACAGCAAGTGCAGGAAACCTATCCACACACTAAATACTAAAGAATCCAGCTAAGAGCCTAGAGCTCATAACAATGTGTCCTGCAAGTTCAACTGGAGGCCTAGAGTCCTCGACAGAGTCTCATGCAGGCCTGCTTCATGGATCTGTGCTGGAAAGGCCCAAAGGTCAGTGGTGGAAGCTAAGAAGTCTATGCCAGTGGGATGAAGATCTGTGCTAGCAGGCTGAGGGATGTGAAAGCTCAGAGCTTCCCCTAAAAGTACCACAGCCATCCTCAGCAACAGTGAGTTCCTGAGTTCCTCCAGCAATAAGGGTAGGTTCCCATCAGGAAAGCCAATGCGACAAGCTTCTTCATAGGGCTGAGCAGTGTACCATCGTCCCCTCCAGAGCCAGGAAGTGATGCTCAAGACGAGGACCCAAACTTCTCCAAAGTTCACTGGAAAAGCCAGCATGACAAAGTCTTCCGGCAGAACAGCCCAAGAGACCTAGTAGCTTTCAACAGCTCCAACAGCTTCACCTACTAGCATTGTGGTAGATTCTCCTGTTTGCCTTTATGCTGCCGACATCAGTCGTTGGGTGGGTCTCCAGCATCCAGCTCAATGCTAGTTTAACTCAGCTGGGTGTAATAAGTTGAACACCCATTAGAAATCCACTATAAGTACTAAGGAGCCTGCATCCTGGAGTTACACTTCCTCAAAGTGAAATTAAACTCCATTACCTGTTAGTGTTGTGGCTGCTCCATGACTCAGTTTCCTCATTTGTAACATTGAGACAATATTTCAGAGGATTGTTATAAATATTATTACAATATCTACTGTCAATAGATAGAAAACTGTTTAAAAGGTGCCATTTACATGATAAGATTGTAGGTCGAACTGTATGGCTCCCTCTTAGATCCACATGTTGAAGTTTTAACCTGTACTGAATGTGGCTATTTGAAGATAGGGCCTTCAAAAAGGTCATGAGCAATACATAAAGTCACATGGGTGGGCCCTCATCCTACGTGTCCAGTGCTGTAAGAAGAGATCAGGCACATAGGCACCCACAGATCACGTGAAGTCCCCGCTGGAGGGGACCATTCACCAGCCAAGGAGAGAGGCCCAGAACAAAGTAACCCTGAGATCAACTCCCTGATCTCAGATTTCCAGTCTCCAGAACTGTGTGAAAATAAGCTTCAGTACTTAAACCTCCTACTCCTTTTCTAGTCCTTTGCTATGGCATCCCTAGCAAATAAATGCAACAAGCACTCTAAACAGCAGCTGCTTTTAGGTAAATTACTTGCCACATAACATTTATTTGTAGATGTTTAGTAAATGCAAATTTCTATCATCCAGCACTCCCACCTGCCCCCTGGACCAGCGACTCAGCCTAGTGGGCACTTTAAAATAACTTGGGAAGATCTGCAAAAGTAGCCAGTATGGGCTACACCCTGTTTCTGATTTAACTGGCTTGGGTGGGACCCAGCAGCAAGTTTTAAAAGCTTGCAAGGTGAGTCCAACTTGCAGGCAGAGCTGAGAGGCACTCTTGCCCTTGTCAGCAAGTTGCTGTTTGTCTTCCTAATACTACAAAGTTTTTGCTAAACCTGTAGTCAGAATAAAAACTATATGGGGGATTTCCCATGAGCCAATATTATCCCCTGGCTCTAGAGATGTGACATTCAAGTCACAAAGAATAACTCACTCCTGACTTGGCAGACTGGCAGACAGTGTGCCCACAGTGCAGAGCTGCTGATTGCTGCAGCGTTAATGCCCCTGCTGGGGACAGAGCCCTTGAAGGAATGGCTCTGGGTTTTGTAACCCAAGACTCTTACACTTCCAGTTGTCTCCTGTTCCGGTTGGTTAGCAAGGTTGGGTTGCAAGAAACAGAAGCCTGCTTGTGTTGACCCAAATGAAGAGCATGGGATGGGGACAAGCACTAGGCAAGTTCACAGATTCGAAGGGCCAGGAGCCAAGCCCAGCACAACCACAGGAATACTACCTGTGCACATCCAAGAACTGAGATGTTCCCCTTCTGCTACATTCTGCAAAGCTTCCTTCTCTTATGCTCTTTTGATTTGATCCATATTGTCTCTCTCCATTTGTTTTACTGGCATGGTTCTCTGGCTTGCTTCCCTCAACAAACCAATTCTGTCTGCATTGAGACTCCTTGGCTTGGATTCCTACATGTGGGTGATAGTGTGTAATTTGGTTCAGATTTGCTCACTAAGATTTGTTCATTACTATTTATTTGAACAGGACCAGCCAGAGTGTATGTCAACCAATAAGTGGGCTGGCCTTGGGTCAGGACTTTGCTTCTCTTCGTCCGCTGTGGATAGAGTAGCAAGGCCATAGAGTAGCAAGGAGCCAGGTGTTAAACTAGAAGTTTAACATGAGATATTACAAATTTTGCTAGGTGTTAATGTGAGCTGTAGGATGGACAATCATGCAGAAACTTCCAACAGACAGTTGAACATCAACTAGATGCTCCTCAGCCTCAGACTGAGGAGGTCCAACAGTCAAGAGAGCATTTTTAAAAGATTATTTCTCTGGACAGAGCTAATGCTTGCTCTTGGCTTGAATTGTTCAGAAAAATTAGCATGTATTCTCTGCAAGGCCCCAAGACTGCTTCCTGATTAATCCCAAGAGGCTGATGTGGCTGTGACAGCAGAGTAGACAGCTAGGAAGTGAAGGGTGTGTGAACCCAGAAGTTCAGATATAGAAACTGTGGTAGGAACGTCAGCAGGTGATACCCTAACTCCATACTCAGGTTAGGTGGGGTGCAAGGCCATCAGCAGAGAGCGAGGAGGAACCAAGGAGACCAGCCAGCGGAGAAGGGCTGTCAGTGGGGAGGTTTTCAGAAAAGCCTCATGGGAGTCTCAGGATAAAGCCAGGAAAGCACTTGCAAGAGAAAAGACTAGAAAGTATGACGCTGTCCTATGAAAATGGTTATTTGATTTAAGATAAGCAGACACTTATCTTTGTCTGCTTCAATCCTAGAAGTCCAGAGTATGTGATTCAGAAGGTCCAGCTGGCCATAAAAAAAAAAAAAAAAGAATAGATCTGTCAGACCCAGAAATAAAGAAAATATCAACCCTGGAGCAAAGAGATTGGTGAATCCATCCCCAAATGGACGCTGTTTATGGCAAAGAACTGGAAGATTTTTGCTGTCTCTAGCCCAACAGTGGCTGGAATAGCTGTGGTACTCTCTCACTTTTCATTTTGGAGCAGGAGAAAAGTAACACCACGGAGCAGATCTGGAACAGACAAGGAAAATGGAAATAAAATTGTGTGATGAGACTGTTTCTACCAGACGTAGCATGAGGCTGTTCATGTCACTAGAACTGATGGGTTTTGTGGCATATTTTGGACAAGACAATTTTTTTTCTGTTGTTGGTACATTCTGATATACATAACTATAAGATTCACCATAGGGAATAGGTCCCTGTACATGATATATCTTGGTTCATTTTTTTCACTATTCCCCTCCCTTCCCTTCAATCCCTGTTCCTCTCCTTTTCACAAAAGTTTTGTTTCTATTCTTTCCATCTTTCTACTCTTTCCTTTTCATTATCTCTTTCTTCCTTTCCCCATTCTCACTCCCTTATTCTCCTTTTCATTTGAATATTTTTCTTCCCAACTTCTATTACACATTTTGGTCCTTATTTACACTATGGGTTTCTCACACCAGAGAAACAATCCAGCATTTACACATGTGTCTGATTTATTTTACTGAAGAGTATGGTTTCAAGGTGCATCCATTTACCCAGAAATTTCTCAAGCTTATGCTTTATGGCCAAGCAGTGCTCCACTGTATACAAAACACATCTTTTTTATCCATTCACCAGTTGATAGGCATTTAGACTGTTTTCAAGACTTGGCCATTACAAGCTGAGCTACTATAAATATGGATGCTTATAATCACTGTGGTATGATGCTTTTAATTCTTTTGCCAAGATAGTAAGAAGGGGAATAGCTGGGCCAAATGGATCTTCTAGTCGACTTTTTTTTTGAGAATTTCCACACTGATTTTCACAGTGGTTGCACCAGTCTAAATTCCCACTAACAGTGCAGGAAGGATCCTTTTCTCCCCATAGCTCCACAAGCATTTTTGTTCCTGGTTGATAATTGCCGTTCTTTCTGGGGTGAGATGGAATCCCAGCACTGTTTTAATCTGCATCTCTCACATGATCAGTCATGCTGCACATATTTTTTCACACATTTATTTGCTATTTGTGCATTTGCATCTGAGAAGTGTATATTTACCTCAGATGACCATTTTTTGAGTCTTTACATTTGGGGGTCTGATTATTTTGAGTTCATTATACATTATAGATCATAATAATTTGTCTGGGGAACAGCTGGCAAACATTTTTTCCCATATTGTGGTTTTTCTTTTCACTCTGTTGGTGGTTTCTCTTGCTGTGTAAAATCTTTTTAATAAGATGAGGTCTCAAATGTTTATTCTTTGCTATAGTTCCTGTGTCACTTCATAAAGTTTTACTATGCCAATGTCTTCAAGAGTTCTGTTTATCCTTCTTCAAGCAGATTAAATATTTCTGCTTTAATATTTATATCTTTGATGCATTTTAGTTTTAGTTTAGTATATGGTGAAAGATATGGGTGTAATTTTTTTTTTTTTATGTATTTGGTACAGGGTCTCACTACATAGCTTGGACTCACAGTGATCCTCCTGTTTTCAGCCTCCCCAGCCCTGGGATTACAGGCATGGGCCACCACACCTGGACTTGGTGACCACCTCAGCAGGGCTGGTGCAGTGTGTGGGGCTGGGGATCAAACCCCTGTCCCTGTGCTTGCCTCAGCAGGCACTTAGTCTACTGAGCTATCTCACCAGCTCATGGGTCTAATTTTAATTTTTGACAAATGGATAGCCTGTTTTGCTATCCATTTGTTAAAGAGGTTATCTTTCTTCTAATGAAAGTGTTTGGCCCCCATGTCAAAGATAAGATGGCTGAGTGTGTTTGACGATGTTACTGCATTTTAAAATATGTTCCATTAATCCTTGAGCCTATTGTTTTAGATTATTTTCTCTAATTCTATGAGACATGCCATTGGAATTTTGATCAGGATTTGCACTAAATCTGTATAACAATTTTGAAAGTAGGGCCATTTACACTATATTGGTTCTTCCTACTCAAGAGCAAGGGCTATCTTTCCATTTTCTAATATCTTACTTATTCTCCTTTCCCAGTGTACTATAATTTTGAATGTATAGTTCTTCTACTTCCTTCCTTAGATTGATTCTTCCTTAAATTGTCTTTCTTTCTTTCTCTTTGTCTTTCTCTCTCTCTCTCTCTCTCTCTCTCTCTCTCTCTCTCTCTCTCTCTCTCTCTCTTTCTCTTTCAGATGCTATTGTGAAATGTTATTTCTCTCATTCAGTGAGTTTGTTATTCATGTACAGGAATGGTATTGATTTTTAAGCATCGACTTTTTATCCAGCTATACTAGTGAATTTGGTTATTAAATCCAGAAGTTTTTTGGTAGAGTTTTTGGGGTTTTAGGGAATGAGAGTGGGCATTCTTATATTAGAATGAAATTTCAGTTTTTTTCCATTTGGTAGGATGTTGCTCTGTCATAGATGATTTTTATCAGGTTGAAATAAAGACCTTTGATTCCATTTTCTGTAGGCCTTTTATCATGAATGTGTGTTGGACTCTGTCAACATCTGTGCATCTGTTTTTCTGCATCTATTGAGATCACTGTATGGTTTTCCTCCTTGGCTGTTAATATGATGCGTTACATTTTTGTATATCTTGAACCATCCCTGCATCCCTGGGATGAATCCTACTTGATTATGGTATATTATTTCCTTCCCTTCCCCTTCCCTCTCCCCTCCCTCTCTTCCCCCTTCTCCCTGTCCCTCTCCTTCTCCCTCTCCTTGTCCCTTTCTCTCTCCTTCTCCCTCTTCCTCTCTTTCTCCTTCCTCTTCTTTTTTTCTTTTGAGACAAGGCCACCCACTATAGTTCAGACTAGACTTGAACTCATTATGTAGCCAAGGCTTACCTCAAACTCACAGTGATTCTCCTGCCTCAGCCTCCTAAATGTAGGATTACAGGTGTGAACCACCATATCTGACTTACCCTCTTGATAATTTGCTGCATTCTATCTGCCAGCATCTTATTGAGGATTTTTGTATTTATGTTCACTAGGGAGATTGGCCTAATGGGGAAATGGCCTTCTTTTTTGTTTGGATCTTTCTCTGATTTGGGTGTCAGGGTAATCCTTCCAGGAATGTAGAAGTATTGCTTCCCTTTCAATTTCATTAGAATTTTAGAAGTAATGTTATTAGGTCTTCTCTAAATTTCTTATAGAATTTAGCAATTAATCCATCAGGGCCTGGGATTTTCTTTTTTGGTAAAATTTTAATCACATTTTCAATTTCAGTGACAGATACTGGTTTATATAGAATCTTATGTCTGGGCTGGGGAGATAGCTTGATGGTCTAAGTGTCTGCCTGGCAAACACAAGGTCCCAAGTTTGATCTCTGGAATCACATGCTGGCCCCAAAACCAGGCATGGTGTTATATGCCTGTAATCCCACTGCTGGGGAGGCTGAAAGCAGGAGAATCACTATGAGTCTGAACTGTATAGTGAGACTCTGTATCAAAAGAATAAAAATTTTTAAAAATTTTTAAAAATTAAGAAAAAGAATCTTCTACTTTTGATTCAGCTTTGGTAATTCATATGCATCTAGGAATCTAACCATTTCTTCTGTGTTTTCTGTCTTATTAGAATACTGGCTTTGAAAGTAGATATTGATATATTCTGGGTTTCTGAAGGATTTATTGTCATTTCACGTTTTTAATTTCTTTTTTATTTTTATTTTATTGAAGAACAAACATCAATGAGACAATTACAAATCAAATTAGTAGGACAGATTCAATAATTGCATATTGTTTTCATAGTGGTTTTTTGTTGTACAAGGTGCAGACATATATTCTATTTACAAACACTATTAGAGCAGATGCCTCTAATCAATGAATTAAGGGAATGTAGTTGTATACCTTTTTTTTTGAAGCTGAATTATAGTACAGTTTCAATAATTAATACTTTAACATTGTTATCTTCCTAGTGGTCATCCATAGTATGAGAAGCAGACAGGATATCATGTCCAAACACTATTAGTGCAAATCTTTCTTCTCATAGAATTATGCAGAAGTGCTGCATATTTATCCTAACTATACTGTTTATACAAACATAGAATGGTTCTTCCTTTGTAGCACCTTTTGTTTAGTCTGTCAGAGATGGGTATTCTATTGTCATTCAATTATTATAGGTTCTTGAATCAGCAAAACAATCCAACACAATAATAGTGGGTTATCTGAAGAAGTTGTTGACTAGAACCATTTACAGCTCACCTTATTATTATGGTCTTATTTTATATACCTCATTTTATATTTTTCTGCTGGAAGGTTAAGACCGAGATAAAGCAAGACCTATATAACAAAAAAATGTAGCTTTTGTATTTGATGAGGTCAGTCAAGTCCCCTCAGGGTTTATCCTGTAACCTTGTACTTTGCTTTGTGGATCCTTTGTCAGTGTCAGCCATGTGGATGAGTCACAACTATTGCTTGACCAGTTTGCTCTCTGTGAGAGCCTGAGAGAAAGTTTTCTCTCCATGTGACTCTCCTTAGGCACACTATAGATCCTCGATCATATTCCTCTGTGGCTCCATAACCTCCTTGATCAGAAAATTTGGAGCACAAATGACTCCATGATGTTACAGTACAGGTCACCTTTTAAATTTCTAATTGTGTGCATTTGCATCTTTTACAATATTTTCTAGATAAGGTTGGCCAAGTGTTTGTCAATTTTATTTAATCTTTTAAAGAACTAACTCTTTAACTCATTTATTCTTTATATTGTTTTCTTAATCCTCATTTAATCAATATTTGCTCTGATCTTTATGATTTCTTCCTTTGTACAAGCTTTGGGCTTGATTTGCTCTTCTTTTTCTAGAAACCTGGGGTTCAGCATTAGGTTGTTTATTTGATCTCACTCTGTTTTTATGATATGGGAATTCACTGCTATAAATTTGTCTTGCAGGCTTGCTTTCATTGTATCCGTTAAGTTCTGACAAGTCATATTTGCATTATTGTTTAATTGTAGAAACTAATTTTTTCTTTAATGTCATCTGTGATCTATTGGTTGTTCAGGAGGAGGTTATTTAATTTCCACATGTTTAGGAAGTTTTTGTGATTTCCTTTGCCACTGATTTTGAAATTCATTGTGGCTCTAGTCTGATAATATGCATGGGATAATTTTAATTCCTTTGTATTTACTTAAGCATGTTCTATGAGCTAGTATGTGTTCTATTTTAGAGAATGTCTCTCCACATCTATTAAACTCATTTGATCAAAAATTTGGTTCAGTTCTGATATTTCCTTGCTAAATTTTTGTCCAGTTGACTTATTTATTTGTGATACTGGAGTTCATTTTTTTTTGTCTAGTTGATTTATTTGTGACATGGGGTATAAGGTCTCCCATTACAATTTTTTTTTTTTTTTTGCGGTACCAGGGACTGAACTCAGGACCCTGTGCTTGCCAGGCAGGCACTTATTCTACTGAGCTATCTCCAAGGTCCCTCCCATTACAATTATATTAGTGTTTATTTGATTTTTCCATATCCATTACTGTTTATTTAATGTAGTTAGGTATGCTGGTGTTTGGAACATGTATATTTGGCATGTATATGTATATATATATATATATATATATATATATATATATATATATATATGATTGTTATCACTTCCTCTTGGATTATTCCCTTCACAAGGATGTAGTGAACTTCTTAATTAGACCTCACTTGAAATTCACTTTGTCTGCAAGTAGAACAGCTGCTTTTTATTTCCAAGTTCCTATCAAATGGAGTACTGCTTTCCAGCCTTTTTTTTTTCTTTTTGAGATAGGTTATCACCATATAATTCAGGCTGGCCTTGAATTCTATGTAGCCCATGCTGGCCTTGAACTTCCAGAGATTCTCCTGCTTCAGCCTTCTGAGTGTTGGAATTATAGGCAAGTGCTCAGCCTCATCCCTTGACTTTAATCCATGAATTTCATTCTGAATTAAATGTGCCTCTTATATGCCACATAGTGTTAGATCTTGCTCCTTGACCCATTCTTCTATTCTTCTCCTTTTTATTGCTGTACTGTGACCATTTACATTGATGGTTATAACTGATATGTGTCAACTTATCTTTGTCAAGTGATTTGCCTGTTATTGGTTCCTGCACCCCACACCACCCCGGTTGAATTACTTGCTTTGCCTGGTGAATTCATTCTGTCGAGGTTCGTGGGGGTGTAGTCCTTATTATATTCCTAGGATGTCCTTCAGTACATTTTAGACTGTTGGTTTGGTGGTCATGAATTTTTCTAGGTGTTCTTTGTCATTGAAATATCTTATTTCTCCATCACTTTTCAGATAGCTATGTGGGATACATCAATCTGAAATAAAGGTTGTTTTCTTTTAGAGATTGAGATACTTAACTCCAAGTTCTCTTTAACTTGAGAGTTTGTGTTGAGAAGTCCTGTGTGATTCTGATAAGCTTTCCTTTATAGATGATTTTTTTTCTCTAATTGTTTTCTGTTGTTGTTTGTTTATGTCTTTCTGAGATAGGGTCTCACTATGCATTTCAGGCTGGTCTTTGTAGCACAGGCTGGCTTCTAACCCATGGCAATCCTCCTGCCTCAGCCTTCTGAGCAATGAGATTATAGGCATGCACCACCACACCTGGCCTTCTAATAGTCATTAATATTCTGTTCTTGTGTTGAATTTTTGGAATCTTGATTACTATATGACTTAGTATAGATTTTTTTATTATGGTTAATTGGAGTTATATATTCCTCACTTATCTGTATGTCAGTTTTTTCCCTGCTTGAGAAATTTTCTGCCATTACTTCTGTGAGCAACTTTTTATCTCTTTTACGCTATTTCCTGCTTTCTCATTGACTCTGATCAGTCTTTTGCATCATCAATATTCTTTGCATCATCTAAAAGGTATTAGATTGATTTTTCATGATCCCTTTGTATTTTACAGAAATCTTTCGTTTCATGATCTTTAGCCACAATCCCGTCTTCTATATGTAACACTCAGTCGTTGCATTGGCTCATCCTGCTATGTATGTGTTCATTGAAATTTTTTTCATAGAATTTTCAGTCTCCCTGTGGGATTCAGTTCTCACTTTAGATCTTGGCTAGATTCTGGGAACACACTTCCATCCTCCTTCTTTTCCTCTCATTACTATATTCCAGCATCTGGACACCAAATCTCAGAAAAGCTGTTTGTTTGTTGTTCACTATTCTGCCATCTTCCCAAAAGTCCCAACAAGCCAAATTTAGGTAAGAAAGAGATGTGAGGTGAGTTAGGGGATGGAATAGATTTTCTTCCATTAAAATCAGCTCCCAATGACTATTGCAAACTATCCAGTTTTCTCTCAGAACAAAGGTCTCTTTTGACAGATGGTGGTAGATAGTTGCAGTTCATTTCTACTTCAGTTTCTACTCATTGGCCTGTCAGGTTCAGCTGCTCACTGAATTAATTGACTAGCCTAAATCTATGTAGTCAAAGTGATTGGTGATGATCTTCATGAGCTTTAGATCATTAGGCGACAAGACACATTTGTCTATGCAGCTTAGAATTCCATGCTATTTTTGTGTCTGGTCAGTAGTTTCCAAGTGTGGTCAACAGAACTTAAAAAGCCCATGTTGTTCCCCAACAATTTATCTGATGGTCAGAGCTCCTGTAGATGTTGGGTACCTTACTATATGTCACAGATTACAGGACAATAAAACCAGTGAGAAGCCAAATGATGGTCACATTCATTTCTAAGTTTGCTAATTAAATTTATCTTCTGCTGGAGACCGGTCAGCCAGAAATGTTGCTACCACAGAGCATACAAAGGTAAGACAGTCTCTCCCTACAATGCATAACCTTACAAAAAAAAGAGGGCAAGACAATTACAGAAATAACCCTAAAGCTCCTCAAGAGAGGTGCTGGGAATTTAAAACAGGGCCATTCTGTTCCAGACTTGAAGCAGGGACTACAGAAAAAGTCTTGATGACCCTCTGGGAAGTTGTGACGTCTGAGTTGGTTTTGAATGGGCAGCCTTCCTGAGCGTGACTAGTGTAGTGGGTCTGGTCTATCCAGAATCAGGGAAGCTAGTATAAGATAAGCAAGACTAGATTTCTGACCTCCACATCTGTCATTGCTAAGTTTGTGTTTTAAATTTACTTTCTAGCGATAGTGTAGGGCTGTCTATGCCAGTGGCTATAGCCTGAGGCTGTTCAATGTTCTACCCTCTCCAAATCATTTTCCCTTGGATGCATGTACTGAATGGATCCCCCATTCAGCTTTATGTGGAGGAAAGAATGACAAAATGATTTCTATTCTTGTATCACTCCAATCTACCTTCGGTAGCTGCCTATATAGTGCCCTATAAAAGATGATTTCATATCAAGAATGGCTCCAAGGGAAGGGTTTGTCTGACTGAAGGAATTCTCTCCAAAGGACTCCTTCCTGCTACACCACAACTAGTCTCTGGGGTAAGTAGCTCAGATTTTCTTAGCCACATGAATAAGTTGGAGTTCCAAGTTCTCCCACCTAAGTCTCTGAGGACAAAGCCCTGACAGGTCTGAGCGTGGGCAAAGAGAGAGGAAGACAGTGGGAGAGAGAGAGGCAGGATGCACCTGTAAATTTTCTGGGAGGAGGACATGACCTACAAGTAAGACGAATGTTAAGACCTGAGGACTTGGGAAGCAAGGACTTCCTGACTGTTGTTAGAGAAGTGTAAACAGCACAGGGCAAGTAGCTACTCCATAACAGTTCTTGATGAGGCAATATTTCACCATGAGTCACTGCTGCAGTAAACAGCTCCAGGAAGTCTGCAAGAATGTGCACATGCCCTTCCTATAGGTAAGTGCTAGAGGGCCTGCCTTGTGACTTTGCGCATTAGAATCTCCTGGAAGCTTTAAAAAAAAATCCCAACACTGGCCTCCCCAGCCCTGAACTCAGGGCTACCTCTACTTTCTCAAAGTACATTGGAGCCACTGGGGATCTTTAAAGACCACTGATGTTGGATTCCCTTTCTCCCACCCTCATCTTCAGATTTTAACTTATTTGCTCAGGGGGCAGTCTGGGCTATGGAACACCACCCCAGGCTGGTTTTCTTTGGAAAAACTTGGAAGACAACAGAGGCCCTGATTTGGGGCCCCAGAAATCTCTACTGAGACCACCTTTTGAAAACTGTGACTCCCTAAGTGGTGCAACATGAATTTGATTGTGTCAATGCAAGGTAAATAATCTGTTTTTCTTACATTGTATAAACATAACACTTGGTTGCTTGAAGTTCTTCCTTTAGAAATAATCACCCTGATATTCTGTTGAAAGAGCTGTCAAACTATCAGACCTTTCCGTGTAGTTGACTGGTTCATCCTATTAGTGACCACAGAATCTTTATCTTTTATCCTCGGGGTCATCACAAAGCCTGGCACACAGGAGACAACGAAAAAAACATGCTTTTGTTTTTTAAGACATAGTCTTGCTATATAGTTAAGGTTGGCTTTTAACTCACTATGCAGTCCAGGCTGGCCTCAGACTCATGGCAATTCTCTTACTTCAGCCATTTGGATGTTGGGCTTAGAGGCATATGCTACCATGGCTGCCAGGGACAATGTAATATTAAGTGGAGTGAAACCACTACTTATCTTGAATTCTTCTATAAACCATTGGGCTATGGTATAAAATAAGTACACTGAAAATATTATATAAGACTTAAGCACAACACATATCAATTTGGATAAATGGACCTATTTTGTTTTTTAGCCAACACACTCAAACTTTTTTGGCGTGTGCATGTATGAAACTCCTGAATCATTCTCAAACACCACCCTCTTTCTCTTCAGAGGTGGGAGGATGGGGCTGTCCCGGCAAGCTGGCAGAAGGGATTCAGAGGTGCATAAGCTTTTCTCTCTCCTATCCTTGACTTGTCTAAGTAGACATGTCACCTCAGGGGAACTTGTGTTCTTAGGCTTTTATAGCTCAGAAAATTCTTTCCTTGGCCAACAGCTGCTCCCAAGGGGAAGATCCAGTCTCCTATCAGCATGTTCAGAATTTGGCTTAATGATGAAATAGAAAAAACGAGCCTGGTGGACCTTCTAAAATAGCTGCTGCCGCTGCTGCCTGTGCAACTGTGGTGAACTTGGCCACAGGGAAGGGGCCAACAGCAAGTGCTCTAAAGTCAGTCCTGAACTGGATACTCAATGGTCACACATTCAGACAGTGCCCTGTTGGGATTTGGTGTTTGCAGGTGTGCTTGCTCAAGTATTCCTTTGATGTTTGTTCACACAAATGTTAGTGAGAAAGCAATCCCTTATTCATGACCTTCAATCCACTTGAACCATTTCAGACAGAAGAGTGATGCTTGCAGGTCTTGTCTTAAGCAAATTCAGATGCCTTTGATTTTGTTGAGTTTCCATACATCCTTCACAAAGAAACTGGGAATTTATGCTTCAGACAAATCTTCCCCAGTCTGAGAGGAGGCAGCGATTACCACCAGGAGTAGCCACTAGCAGTATCTCTGGAGCCTTCTAACTACTACTTTTGTGTGACTTCTAGAACCCTGCTGTAGGGCCAGCGACTCATGTGAGTCAGTGTCCATGCTGAGCTGGTAAATATTACATCTTGCCTTTCTGTCTACCTCATCCCTCCACCAACACTGGGAGCTATCTGATCATCATTCTCTTTATCTGAATACTGCTAGCTTTCTGAATGCTCCTCTGTGTTCTGGAACAGTCCTATCTGCCAGAAACAGAGATTCCTCAGAGTTCACTCAAATGTCCTGAGCATAGCACCAGGTCACACTTGCTCTTAGGCTGTCTCTGATCCAGTGGTCTGGTTCCAGCAACCAAGCTCTGGTCTTGTTTCTGAGGTGAGGCCTCACATGGTATATATGCACTTGGTATGGCCAAGGAAAAACTGGACTAGGAATGGGCAAACAATGGGGCAGCAGTGATCTGTATAGGGCCTTACAGGCCATGTAAGGAATCCAGATTTTAGTTTGAATCAGATGAACAAGATAATCAGTGTCCTCAAAAACTCATAAAACTTACAGAGCTGAGGTCATAAGGCACGATCAGAGAGAATCTGTACTCAGAACTAGAGTGTGGTCCTGGTTTTGTCCACTGTTTGTGACAAAATGTGATAAAGAGTTCCATTTCTCCACACTTGCAGCTGGGTACTTGTCTCCAGAAGCAGCCCTGCCTCAGGGAGAGAGCCTCAGTCCTCTCTCTGCATTGTCTGCGTATGGGGAATCCCACTTGGCCTGAAGTCTCCAAATATGAAAACTGTCCATGTCCCCCTTTTCCTGGTCCTAGAGGAAAGGTAAGGAAAGGATCCATAATAGCTCTAGTGATTCAGTAGCTCTAATGCAGTGGGAAAGATGGGATAGAGAAGGGGGGCAATGATGCTGCTTTTAAATGGTGGAGAACCAAAGGACCGATCCATCTTCCCTGCCTCCCCTCTGCTCCTCATCTCTCCCACACCCACTACTGTGTGCTCCATATGTCAGTGCCCAGCACTCTAGCCCAGCACTTCTGACCCAGTTCAGTAACAAAGAGTCATGCCAAAATGTCACTGGTCATGCCTATACCCTTTCTAGCAGCAAGCCATACTGTGCCCTGAGATTCCATTTGGCCTAGAAGCTGATGTTGTAGTTATGCCCAAGATTCCAGAGGTCATTATATTCTAGGTATAACTCATGCAGTGCAAAGAATGATCTTCTGTGTAGCAAACTCCTGTACAACATGTCCCAAATCAATACAGTTAAAAGCTAAAAGCACACATTCATGTGCATGAGAAATTAGAACGGACACAAAAACAACACAAGGAATACAAATGACTGAAAACCTTAACATTTCTGGGGCTCAAAGAAAAGCATGTGAAAACACAGAAGTAGCCAGAGAATGTGGACAGTATCCATTATTATTTAGAAAATGGGGAAGCAGATATCTCAAACAGTATTGGTAGTAAGGTAAATTTGTATGACTCTTTTGAAGGAGAATGAAGCAAGGAGTGGCAACATCTTAAAAAGGCAGATCCTAAAGTAACAATTTCACTTCTAAGAACTTATTCTTAAGAAATAATTGCACAATTCCACAAGGATATATATGGGCAAGGATTTACAGGAAAAGAAAGCCCAACCTCCTCAGGGCAAAACTACCTGGGCAAGTTGTGCTACACACATATCATGGAACACTATTTAGTCACCAAAACTAATGCCAGGCAGTATTCCTGGACTCATTGACATGGAAAGGAGTCCATAACATAGGAAGTGCAGAAGCTAGATTATGAGAACATAGAGTGTATGACAAAAGTTTTTAGAGATCACCTCTGTGTTTATGCATAATCTGGAAATAAATGTGCATACCAAAAATAAATCATTTTATTGATGATTTAATCCAGTGACCTCTGGATTAAAGGATTTTGTTCAGATTTTACTCTTCATAGTTTTCTGTATTCCCTGAATTTTAAACACTAAATGTTAGTGAATGATTTTTAAAATCAGATAAAGTCAGTAATCTAAAATGCTGTGAGAAATGAAATGAAATCCTGCGGCAGAGATTGCAGCAGATGACCTCCGTTGTCCTCACTCCCAACCTGCAGGCGACCAGCATACCCTCTGCAGACAGGATTACTCCTCAACGCTCAGGCAGATGAGCAGCTATCCAATTTTTAAAAGCTTCCAGAGAAAAGGTTTCAAAATTCCCCTTGGCAACCCATTCATGGGTGTATGAAATCCATCTGAGAAAGAATTGTCTCTTCTAGCTAATCTGAAACACCTGTTCAGTGATTTCAGCCTTGGCCTTCTTCCTTTAGCCTGAAGTGAGAAAAGGAAGTGGTGACTCTCATTTGTCCTAATCAAGAGCAATTATTTCCACAGATACCTAAATTACATGCATTCTGCCAGTTAAACATATGTATCACATACAACACACACACACACACACACACACATACACACACACACAGAGTTAGAATGAGCTAAACTGGTAAGATCAGATCAGCAAACATTAAATGCTGGGCCTGAGGCTCAAGATAAGCACTTAGAAAGCCTCACTCTGTTCCAGGCAACTCTGCAGCTCAGAATCGCAATACATGCTTGCTTGGTTAGTGCTTTTCCTAATTGGTACCCTCAGGACCCTAACTCAGCAGGATGGAGGGCTGAAAATGTGCAGGAAGCTCTCTGGGGCAGTTTCGGGGATAACAAAGTATACTACCCCAAAACCTTAAGAGAACACAGTTGGCTGATACCCACAGCCCACATGTGGGAAACAAGCCAGCAGGGGCCTTCCACTTCTCATCTGTCCTCCTCTCCCCTTCCCCTTCTGGCCAGTCCTCCCTCCACCCCACAGACTTCCTTCTCCCCACTTTAATCTGTTCTCAACACCATCAGGGTTAACTTTTGCTGTTCATTTATTTTTTAGTGCACAAAGATGCCACCCTAAGAATGCTGCGAGTGCTCATTTAATGACCCTTACCATCCCTGGAGGTGGACATCACAGTCTCCGTTACCTGTGGCTTTTTCCAAGATCTCACTTCTTTGTTTGTAGGCACCAGGTAGCCTCCAGGTGCAGCTCTGCAAATCTGATAAGCTACAAATCGCAGCTACCTCTAAAGAGAACCAGCGTTCCATGGCTTTTGCCTCCAGTTCTTCACAGATAGATGGCTTTTCCTACATGTTCCATGGATGTGCCTGGATCCCTGAGGACAGGAGACATCTCTGAAGAGAAAGGTTCTTGCTTTAACTTTTTTGAAAGTTCTTTCTTTCTGTCTCAGTTAACTCTCCTCCCAATGCCGGGACAAAAAACAACAACAACAACAAAAAAAAAAACCCGACAGTCAACATTAAGGAAGGGAAGGTGTATTTAGCTCTCAGTTAATGGAAGTTTCAGTCCGTACTCAGCTGGCTCCAAGTCAGAGTGGCACATGGCGGACAGCAACCTTTCATGGAGGTGGCCAAGAGCAGAGAGTAAAGGGAGGGGCAGCAGCTCTAGCAACTGGCTCGCCTCTCTCCCCTCCTTACATAGTGAGGCAAATTCCCTGCCCCAGGGTAGGCACATGGAACACCCATGATAAACAATCGCAAACTCCAAAAGCTGACCTATGACTGCATGAGGCTTTTTTGGGGACACCTAGCCACAAACCATAATACTGTCCCTGGCACAGACTTGTCTGACCTTCACTATGCACTGGCAGTGTTCTGCTTGCTTACTCTCTAACCCCGCTGATGACCCATGAGGAGGCCCTGCTGTTTTGGAGATGAAGAAGCAGAGGAACAGAAAGTAGGCGAATCATTTACACTGCATCGTCAGCACACCCCAGAGATGAACGGCTTCCATGTGGTGCCTCTTTCACAGGTGAAGCACTGGAGGCGCTAAGAGGCACGAGGCTCTTTCACACACGAGGCTGCTCCGTCAACACTCCATCCACAAAGTACTGGAGTTAGACTCCGTGATGCTGTCCCTCTCACCTTCCGACCATAGTTGAGCTCCCCCTACATTTTTCACGTTTACTTTTCTGCCTTGTGTAGAGCTTCCATGTTGTCAGTTCAGTTTGAATTGAATCCAGATGTAATGAGGGGAAATCCAGCAAATTAAAAGAAAAAAAGATCTTCCCAAACATTTTTGAAAGAAACATGAATCATTAGCATTCCAAAGAAGCCTACCACAAACATGGGCATCCTTGATGTTCAAGTTCAGCACTCCTGTCAGCGAGACACAAATCTCATTATGTGCTCAGAGTGGAAGTAAGGGCTTCTCCCGACATCCACTCGGCTTTGTGATTAGAAGCTCTCATGGGAACATCTTCAGTGAGACTTTAACTTTGAACTCAGAATTATCAAAGTTAACTTTGACATTAACTATCATTATCAAAGCACCCAGATAAACTTTAAGGCAAATATGCTGGAACTTGTACATATTTTTGAATATTTTTATGCTCAAAGATGTTATTTGAGGATGTTATTCTATTGCTTAACAAATAGTGTTGCCACTTAAAAATATCAACAGGTAGAAGAAAAAAGTGGAAGTGAAGCTTTTGTAAATAAAGAAGGAAAGAGGGGTTAAACGGAAGGGAGGGGAATGGGAAAAAATAAATACCAGAAGACAATGGAATAATATTTATAGAATTTTGAGGGAAAATAATTTTGAATGAAGAATTACATACCCTGCCAAGTTATTTCTGCATGAAGACATTCTCAGATATCCAGGGGTTAAGAAAGTATGTCAACTAAAAATCTCTTGACAAATTTGCTGAATGATTTACTGCAGCCAGCAGAAAACATGAATTAAAAATAACTAAAGAGTAGGGAGAAAAAACTGATGGTAAGCATTAAAACTAGTTAAGAATTTTTGCATAGAGGATAATAAAACTAAATACAGAAATGGATTTGTAAGCTGTATCTAAAACTTGCAGTGCATGTAGTTTCATACTGTCAAAGGACATGTCAAATATTCAATGCAAATACTCTCTTACTTTTGCCATGTAGGATTATAGATAAAGATGCATATTGTTAGGCAAAATGTCTATAAAAGTGCTTTGTCACTGTGGAAAGGACAAGACCAATAAAGGTATTCTAAATGTTAATCTGAAAAGAAGACTGATATTAGCTCAGTGGTAGAGCACTTACCTAGCATGCACGAGGCCCTGGGTTCAATTCAGACTCTCTCTCTCTCTCTCTCTCTCTCTCTCTCTCTCCCCTCCACAAACACACACAAACTGATAGTTGTCTTCTTAAAAATGCTTTGTGGTTTAGCCTAGGAATACTGAGAGTGTGCATACTTGTGCATGGGCACATGCATGCGGTCATGGGTGCTCACACAGATGCATGGGTGTATATGTGTGTGCATGAGCATGGGGGGTGTCTTACCATGCAGTCCTTAGTTTAGGCTCAATTCAGTCAGCCACCTTACTGAGTATGTTTTGTTCCAAATAACTTACAATTCTTTGTAAAACTCAAATTCAGCTGCTACAGACAGTTTTCTCATAATAAAACAGCCAGAATAATGTACCCCAAATTGTGCAAAAAGATTCTAAAAGAGTAGTTCTCAAAATGGCCTGAGCCACGAGAAGATGAAAATATTCAAAATGAATACATTCAGGATAAACATACTGATTTGTGTGATTTTTTTTCAAGTAATTGTTTCCCACTATTTCCAAAAAGATTTGAGGTAGTTCTTTATAATTTGCCAAACATTAGTTTTGCCCTCGCACTTTTAAATCTCTAGGAAATGCTTATTTTGGTTTGTGTGAAAAGAAGATGATAAAACATGTGAAAAAGAGATAGTTGGAGAAAAATAATAATAAAAGTACTTCATTTAAATATGAATTTAGGGACCAGGAATATAGTTCAGCAGCATAAACACCCACCTGGCAATTACAAGATCCTGAGTTTGATCCTTGGTACCACAAAAATAAATAAATAAATAAATAAATAAATAATATGAATTTAATAGAACAAAAAAAAAATCACAAGTGGGACAAGAAAAAATGATTTTAACTCTTTGGATTCATTAGCTTTTTATCGCTGACCAAAAACCTGGAAAAAAAAAAAAGCGTGAGAGGAGCAAGCTCACAGTTTCTGAGGTCCTAGTACGTGGTCAGCTGGTTCCTTTGCTCTGGGCCCTCAGTGAGCCAGAACAGCATAGTGGAAGAATGTGATTGAGATAATTTGCTCACTTCACAACAATCCGGAAGTAGAGGGGGCAGGGACAGCCAGGGAAGGAAAGGGCTGAAACAAGATAGAGCTTCATGGCATGCCCCAAGGCTCCTACCTTCACAAACTGGGCCCCAGTTTTTAATAGGCTCTTCAGCCAAGGGCCCGCACAATCCAATTACCTTTTAGGCCCTTCCATTGAACACTGCCACACTGGAAATCAAGTCTTCAACCCATGAGTCTTTGGGGGACACTTCATATTGAAGCTACAACTCCCTGATTTAGGAACATTTGAGTTGCAAACTTTCACAGATACACATGGACCTTTGCAGTTGGTACTTTTACGCTTTACATTGTATGTCGGTGTCAAAGGCACATAAGACTTACTTCGTCAGACTTACAAACAAAGCTGACTGATGAACTTTCTCCTCGAATGGAACTCATTCGTAAGCTGGGGACTTACCATAAAATGTTCTCATAGAACAAAACAAGGTAGATCAAGTAAAAGATTCAGTGGAAAAAATATTCTGATTGCAATGACAAGTGATGGCAAGAATGTGAAGAAATTGGAACTTTGCTAATGAGAATGTAAAATAGTTTAGCCACATTGGAAAATAACTGACTATTTTCCTAAAAAGTTAAAGTTACCAAACAACCCAGAAATTCTGCTTCTAGGTATTTCTCATGAGAAATAAAAATATATGTCCACACAAAGACTTGTACATGAATTTTCACAAAAGCTGCATCCATAGTAACCAAAATGTGATAACAATTCAAATGTCATCAGCTGACTGGATAAATGAAACATGGTTTAGCCATCAATGGATCATTATTTAGCAACCAAAAAATAACAATGCACTGGTCATGCTACAACATGGCCAAACCACGAAAACTTTGTGCAGTAAGTCTCCAACTCACAAACAAGTTCCATTCTGGGAGAATGTTCATAATTTGGATTCATTTGTAGTGTAAGTTCAATTCATTCATAAGTCAGACAAAGTGATTCTTACATGCTTTGATACAAATATGCAATGAAAAGCATAGAAAAAACACACACAAAAATGCTATAAACTTTTTACTTTTACAGTCACCTTAAAATGGTAAGATACATACATGAGCTACTTCTGCAATTTATTTGCATCTGTCAATGTTTAGAAGGTTTTTTTTTTTTTTGGTGGTAACCAGGGATTGAACTCATGCCCTTATGTTTGCCAAGGAAGTGCTTATTCCACTGAGCCATCTCCCCAGCCCCCAGCATCTGTGAATGTTTATGAGAGGTCTGCTCATATTTGCAAAGGTTCACATGGCAAATGTTCATAAGTCGAGGGCTTTCTATACTAAGCAAAAGAAGCCAGTCACAAAACATCAAGTAGCCCCTGCTATTTTGTGTTTAGACTTTCATGGGTTTTCAAAAAAAATCTACATTATTTATTGTGCATTTTTTGCTATATTGAAATATTTTGTGGTAGTATACAGTACTGTATAAGTATTTTTTTTTTTTGCCTTTTTGAGACAGGGTCTCACTATGCAGTTCAGGCTGGCCTTAAGCTCACTTTGTAGCTCAGGCTGGTCTCGAACTCACAACAATCCTCCTGCCTCAGCCTCCCAAGTGCTGGGATTATAGGCATGCGCCACCATGCCCAGTTCTATATGTATGTTGTTAAAATTACATGGGTTTATGAGTTTAGAAAATGACCAAGAACATTAGAAGTAGTTTTAAGAGTGTGGGGAAGGTTTATAAAGCCTTAAATATATATAAATACTAAAATAAATATAACATCTCTGATGATTCGCTGATTTTCCCTTCTTGTGTGGGTGTCTGGGACATAACCTGAATGATAAGTGAGGGGTCACTGTAAATTCATTTGTATGAAATGTCCAGCATTGGGAAATCCATGGAGATGAAATTAAGACTAGTATTGGTCCAAGAGTCTGAGATAGAAGTGGTGATGGACTGCTAACAATAATAAAGCTACAGGGTCTGGAGAGATAACTCAGGGGAATAAGTGCTTCCTTGGCAAGCACAGGGCCTGAGTTCAATCCCTGGTTCTGCCAAAAAAAAAAAAAATAATAGTAAAGTTACACTAGAGGTAATAAAAATGTTCAAAGTTTTTATAGGTCTGTAAATTTAAAAAAAAAGTCATTGAATAAGTCATCAGAATACATGAGATCATGAATATTGTTCTCCAGCAATGCTGTTAAAATAAATAGTATAATGAATGGTCTTACCTTCTATGTATCTCTGGTTCTCAAGCATACTTCGGTGTAAAAACTAGCAAAACAATGATGAATACAGCAGCATTAAAATGGAGATATTTCACTCATCAAAACACAAACTAAAAATAAAATGCAAAGAGTAAATTGACAGCCAGGTGTAGTGGCACACACTTGAACTTCCAGCACTGGGGACACTGGGGGTTGGGGAAGGCTGAGGCAGGAGGACCTCTGAAAGTTCAAAGCCATCTGGTCAAGGCCAGCCTGAACTACATAGTGAGGCTCTATAAAAGAAAACAATAAATTGACAATGATGCTTGACATACATAAGATGAAAATGTTTAAGCAGTATATAAAGATTTCATCAAACCTGTAGAAAGCAGTGAGATTTCAATGCATAAAGGGGCAGAGGGTGTTGAGTTATTCTGTTCAGATTAGACCAGTGCTTGTTCAAAAAACACCAACTAAAAATATAATAACTAAACAGGTAAATGGGGATTGGTTCCAGGTTTCTCCTCAAAAGCCAAAATCTGCGGAGTTCAAATCCATTATGGAAAATGGCCTAGCATTTACATATAACCTGTGAAGAACCTCTGATATCTAGAATTATTTCTAGATTGCTTACAATACTTATATGATGTAAATGCTGTAGGAACAGTTGCTATACAGGATTGTTTAGGGAATAATGGCAAGGAAAAAAGTCCGTGTGCACCCAATGAAGATGCGATTTTTTCCCCAAATATATTTGATCTGAAATTAGTTGAACCTGGGGGTGCAGATCCCATGGATGGGGCATGGGGACTACATATGCATCCCTGAGGAAAACAGTAATTAACAAAACATCATGCTATTCTGGCCTGAGTATGGTGACACAAGTCCTCTTGGTGTTATTAGATTCAATATAAAGGACATCCTTACAGGAAACTAATTTCTCATTTGTTCTCAAAGCCTGAAAAACATTTATGACTTTGAATTAAGTAATTCATCGGTGATTATAGAACTCTAGCTTAAGGAAACGATGTACGGCAAAAAGGGTAACATACCGTGCTGTTCATTCGAGTGGGATTTACTTGAACTACCTGACTGCTCTACGAGAGAATGTGCATAGGAACCTCCCCACCCATACAATGGAGTGCCCTATGAGCATTACAACAATATTTATGAAGAACTAATAACATGGGAAAATATTGGAGTCATATTTAGTGAGGAAGATAAAACAATAGGATGTAGTTTTTTTCCTTATAAAAATATAGATGTTTTATTGTTGAATCACTACAGAAATCTCTTATTCTGTTTAAAATCTATAACATTCTTAAATATATAAGTGAAATTTGATACACGGAAGACTAACATTGTTCTTCTACTTTGCAGTATTTTTCCGTGGCATGGTTTTATTCTCAGTTGCAATTGTTTTTAATTATTTTCATTAGTTAATTTACTAAATGTAATTGTATATAAACAAAAATTATTCAGTTAAACATAACTACAGGTTTCTTGAGTTGAAACAGCAGTGTAGGAAGATGTTGCAGCCTTTGTCCTTATTTTCTGCCAGTGGTAATATTTAGCATAATTCTCATAAAATAGCAAAACCTGTTTACAGGAGCAATCTGCACATTATCCATCTTTCCCCAGCTTTACTTTTTTACATGTTTTTATTACTTTTTAAATTAATTTTATTTGCATGCATAATTATTTATTTATTTTACATTGTACATTGTTATCTTTATAGTGGTTAATCCATGGTACAAGAAGCAGACAAGCTATCCTGTCCAAACACTATTAATATAAATCTCTCCTCTTGTTGAGTTAAATGAAAGTAGCTGTATATCTATCCTAACTATTCTGTATACACAAATACAAAATGGTCCTTCCTTTGTAGCCCCTTTTTTTGTTTAGTCCTGTCAGAAATGGGTATTTCTTTGGCATCTAAATACTATAGGTGCATGAATTCAGCTAAACAATCCAACACAGTCCAGCAGTCCACAATAGTAGTGGGTTATCCAAAGAAATTGTTGACTTGAGCCCTTCACAGCTCAGTATATTAATATGGCTCTACTTTATATACCTCATTTTTATACTTTTCTGCTGCATGGTTAAGACCAAAATAAAGCAAAACTTATATAACAAAAAATGTAACATTTGTATCTGTTAAGGTCAGTCAAGTACCCTCGGTTTACCCTGTAACCCTGCACTGCACTTTGTAGATCCTTTGTCAGTGTCAGCCATGTGGATGAGTCACAGCCATTGCTTGACCAGTTTGCTCTCGGTGAAAGCCTGAGAGAATGCTTTCTCTCCATGTGACTCACCTTAGGCACACTATACATCATCAATCTCATTCCTCTGTGGCTCCTTAACCTCCTTGATCAGAAAAGTTGGGGTACAACTGGTTACTTGATATTACTGTACAGGTTCTCCTATGTTTTGAGTCTTCACTGACCTTGAAAGGTCAGGACCAAAATGTTGGCTGACCTTACAGCCCTTCCTTTTCTCCAATTTTTGATCTTCAAACTTAGGGTACTAACCCTCCAGAAGAGAAGCTTATTATTACCCTGCAACATATGCAGTTCAGTTTGCTCTCACTATCCATCTATATATCAAACATTGTGCTTGGTAGGATGTAGTTTTGAAACTGTCTCACTGCTATCTGTTTCCAATAAAATTAATGAAAAAGTATGATATATATATTTTTAATGTATTTAGTTCAGGGTCTACACGGTCTCACTACACAGATTGGACTCATTGTGATCCTCCTGTGTTCAGCCTCCCAACTGCTGGGATTACAGGCATGTGCCACCATGCCCAGTCTCATTGTCACAGGGCGCCCCCAGGGATGGGGCTGGCACAGCTTGTGGTGCAGGGGATTGAACCCCAGACCTCATGCTCTGCCTCATGCTCTTAGACCACTGAGCTATCTGGCTGGCTCATAAATTGTTAAGTTAAAAAAAAATTACAGCAAATTCAGTATCATCTCAATTAGTAAAAAAATACATTAAAAATAAATATTAGAAGAAAATATACTGATGTTATCTATTGCTGTCTTTAGGTAGATGAGACTTTCAAATATTCATTTCAGTAATACATATAGAGTTAGAAAACATAATTTACTCAATCTTTTTCAAAAAGACAATCTTCGAAACAAAAGGCTAATGAAGTCGGGATTTTGAGAACATCTCACTGATACGTCTCTAAAGTCATGACCACCTTTCTTGTCAAAAACCTACGCTGGGTTAAGTTATCCAGTGATTTGGTGTGATACATCAAAATTTTAATTTACTGAACAAATGCTATAATCTGATCATTCATCTTTTTTCTTTTTAAGCCAGCTCCCACTAGATTAGCAGTGGTAAATGATTTTGCAAGTAAAAACTCAGCAAACCAACTGGGGCTGTCTGCCTATTTGTTACATTTAATCATGACCCAACAAAGCATTCAATGTCTGCCATATATCAAAAGTAACCATGCAATTAAACCAATTCTGGCCCATAGTCAGTCAATTCATTGAGATAAATAAGGCTTTAAAATTTTTTTTTCCAGTTGGCATGGCATGAAGTAAAATTGATTGATTGACTGAACTTCTCAGTTTTCAATTGATTTGCAATGTTCTGAAGTCAACCTTTAGCCATTTTACTTCAAATGCAGCCTATTTCTAACTATAACATACCATCAGGGTCAATAATACTTTTTTAAAAACCTTTCTATAGTTATAAAGGTACCAGTGTTTCCATTCCAACTGATAATCACAGTCCAAGGCACCACTTAAGTTAACCCTAGGGATGAAAGGCAGATGGCCTCCAGCTTGGGATTAGAGCAAAAGTCCTTAGGAAGTGAGTTTCTAGAGAAATAGCAACATGAGTAGCTTCTAAAGAAAGCCACCCTTCAAAGAGCAGCCATGTTTCCCAGAGCTACTTCCTACTGTATATTTACAGTTGCTATTGTAGCCCTTTGTGGCTACAAGATTTCCTTGCCACTCCATAGGCCTTTTGTTTTCACTTCTTTTCTCTCCTCTCTGTGGAGGGATCATCATTAGTCTAAGAATATCTGCACCACTAGACATTGTAAGGGAATTAGGTCAGCCACCAGGTCACAAAATACTCTCAGGATCTGGTCTTGTTCAAGTCAGTCCTTCGGGATTCTGGCTCCACTGAGAGCCTGAGGAGTACCATGTTGAATGATATGTTATACCAGGCCATCTACGAAATCTTGCTCCAAAATGCAAAATAAAGGAAAGCACTATATAGTTAAAACATGTAGCCATGCTCCAAAGAACATAAAGGAAATCCTTGGAGGACAGAAATTGAAGGTGGAGGAAGGCAGGAGGCTGGGGGGTGGGGTGGGGACAAAAGGCTACAGATGCCTTTAGAGAAAGGCTGAGTAACAATGATGGGTAGGAGAACCACATTACAGCACAACAGCAGAGCCAGGGGTCTGGATAAAAGGGGAAATAGGTTTCCCTGAGTATTTGTAACTTCAAGTCAATCTGTATTTATTCATATAGTCATCCATCCATCCATCCATTAAATAGTTATCGATTTCTTTCTATGTGCCACACTGTATTCTAGACATTGAAGATAAAGCTGTAAGCAAAAGATGCAACCCCCATAGGGCTGGGGAGATAGCTCAGTGGTCTAAGTGCCCACCTAGCATTGCAAGGATCCAAGTTTAATCCAACCAATACCAAATTCTGGCCATCAAAACTGTGTGTGGTGGCACATACCTATAGTCCCAGTGCTGGGGAGGCTGAAATAGGAAGATCACTTTGAGTCTGAACTGTGTAGTGAGACTCTGTATCAATTTTTTTTAAAAAAGACAACCCCTGCCTTGAGGGAGCTTATATTCTAACAGAAGATGGACAGCTCACAAATAAGAAGGAAATGTCAAGCAAGGGTGATGCTAAGAAAAAAACAAATAAGGGAAAGATTACACTGGGTGAGTGAGTGACTGGGTGAAATAGAATTTTACAGTTTGATGATGGAAAGACTCTGATAATGTAACATCTAAGCAAGACCTTGAAGAAGTGAGAGAGAGGAGAAGGCCAGGAGACAAATGCAAAGCTCCTCACTGGGCTTCCTGAGGAGCAGGGAGGTGTCTGGAGTAGACTGAGGCAAAAAATGCAGAAGGCAGGCTCTGAAAGCAGTCAGGATCAGACTCTCAAAGACCCCATGGCCACTCAGTGACTTGGAGTTTACTCTCAGAAGAGAGAAAGACACAGGGCCTGAGTCAATGAAGTTTGAGGACTCACTCTATGTAGTGTGTGGAGAACAGAGCTAGGAGATGACATTCCAAGCAAGATGTGGCAATGGCTTTGACTACAAGATACAACAGGGGTAACTAAATAGCCAGGGACTGGGAAGACCAATAGGATTTCCTGACTTATTGGAGAGGGTTGTAAGAGAAAAATGAGAGCCAAAGGCAGTACCAGAATGTGGCCTGGCTAACTGGGTGAAGAGTTTTGTCTCTTCTGAAGTTGGGATGGTTGGAGACAAACATTAGAGGATTTGTTGGGTGAACATATGACTTTGACAGCACCATAGACCCAGTTGGAGAGCAGAGCATTTAAGCCTTGAATGTTCCAAGTTAGAATAGAAGAAGGCTGAAGAATAGATGGGCCAAATGTTTAAGAGATTAGAGAAGAAAATTCATGCAAGCAACTCAAAAGCAGGAAATTTTCTTTTTTTACAAAGTAATAAAGTGAATAATAAAGGTATGTTCACAAGTACCAATAAATCCAGTGTTTCTTTACTGAAAATCTGGTAAAATGAACAAACTCCCAGCAAGATTACTTTGGTGACAAGAAAAAAAGGGGCACAAATACACAGATATCAGAAATTGAAGAATACAATGACAAATGAGATCGGAACGTGTTACGAATGCTGTTGCAGATCTTGTTCTGAGACATTTAGATTTGCACACTGAAGAGAAAGAACTGGGACATCGAAGTAGCAGTGACATCAGCCAACCCCAAAAGAAGCTTCCCTAGGACTGGTGTGGCCCTACAGCACTGCCCAGGATTGAGGCAGGGCTGGGTCCTCCACTGAGGCACACAGTGCCCTAGGAGTGGGTCCAGTCTTACAGAGGCAGTTCTCGCAGCCACAAGCCAACCCCATAGAGGGGCTTGGTAAGAGCTGTCAATGGCCAGGGTTCCAGGTGCCAGCAGGAACAGGTGTTTTTGTTCTGGGATACAGGGGTAATATTAGCTGACTCACCCTGTTAACCAGGACAAATGTCCTGCCAAGAAATTTTGAAAAACCACAGACAAGCTCCAAAAAAGTATAACTGGGCCTAACTTGTTTGAGAATAGAAAACCTGATTATTCCTATAACCTTAAAATAAATTCAATCAGTGGTTTTCTGTTTTGCCTTCCCACAATGAAAGCATCAGTAGGTTTTTAAAATGAATATTCAAGGATCAAACTCTTAATAAGACACAAGGGAAAGAATAAAAAGTAGGGAAGGTGGAACATTCCAAGCAATTGAATAAAAATAATATATCAAAATTAGGCAAGACTTACATAAGAAAAGTGTTAGAGAACTGCATTCATGTATAGAAATGCAACGACCCAACAATATTTGCAAACCAAATTGACAAATATATTCAAAGTGACATACATATGACTGCAATTACTTTAATATTAGAAAATCTGATAAAGTCATGTCTTACAAAGGAATCCTAAATCAGAGAAACATCATTTTTAAACCTATCAGATTGATCAAAAGGAACTTTTAAGAAAAACTCTTTATATTTTCAGACAGCGACTCAATTAAGTTGCCCAGGCTGATGTCCAGCGTATGAGCCTCTTGTCTCAGCCTCCTTGTGTGCTGGGATTGTAGTCCTGGGCCACTGCACACAGCTGCATTCCATTTCTGAAACTAGGTATGGACCCCTGATTCTTTGTTCTATTATTATGCATTATATAGACCTGTATTTTTTAATATATAGAGTTTTAGTTTTTAAAGAAAATGGATGAGCCAAATGACTAAAACCCTTTTCTGCACTTAAGATTCGACTGATGAGACTTCTCATTTCCCTTACCTGCTTGTTAGGAAAATAAATTTGTGCTAGGATATACTTAAGAGAAAGAAAATTGGTGCAGATAAACTGCTTGATTTAGAATCAGATATTGGGGTTTTTTGTTTTGTTTTTGTATTTTAGGGAAGGGTCTACAAGGGTGTTTAGGGTCTCACTCAGCCCCTGTGCCTGCTTGCAGGCACTTTAATCCACTGAGTGATTCTGCCAGTTCTAGAATCAAACATTAAGTGGGCAACAATCATAACTAGTACTGTTAGCGTTTTCTTCCTCACTCTCATCAGAAACTTTGATTTCAGGAGAGCAACTGTAATTTTATGATAGAAGGGAGGATTCTTTAAAATTGTCAACAAAAGAAGTTATCAGAGAATATTTGGTATTGGACCTTTGTATTCCCAGTGTCACTCAAATGCTCAGGGAAGGGCCGGTGGTATAGCTCAGCAGACTAAGCGCTTGCTTAGGTAAGCGCAGCGGCCAGGGTTCAATTCCTGGTTCCGCTTGCCGCACCGGCCCCGCCTTCGGGTGCACTGAGCCGGTGATGGAGTCCAGGCGTGGTGGCGCGCGCCTGTAATCCCAGCCCTAGGGAGGCAGGAAACAGGAGGATAACTGTGAATGTGGGCTGCATAGTGAGACCCTGTCAAAAAAAAAAAAAAAAAAAAAAAAAAAAACCCTCAAATGCTCAGGGAAATGTGTGTGCTTCAACCTCTTCCCTCTGCCCAGCACCTGGCTTAGTTGTGGATTAACTCAGAGGCTGAGGCTGGAGGCTTTCTCCGAGTCATGGTGGATGATTCTGAGGATCTGGAGCATAGCCCAGTATTCTCGAGGAGCATGGAGAAAGTCATTTCTTACTCCTTGAAAAATGAGACTACTTTATTCAAAAAAAGTCTGCCCAACCTGCCTAAGGCTTTCCTAGCCCAACGGAGAGATTCCGCCATGACTTGGTCTTCTTCATTTGCTCTTGACCTGTATTTTCTCCATTCTTTTCTGTACCAAAATTGGAACCCTGAGCACTATGATTCCAGCCTCTAACTCTTCTCAGGCATTTTAGTTGAGCCTGATCTTAAGTTTCCCTATCATGGTATTATAGTTGTTCCTATTAAACTTCAGCTTGTCTCATCCTATGCTTCTCCATCTTCTGGGGTGCTTAGAATGAGGAAATGTGCCTTCATTCCAAGCCCCATTTAGCGCCTACATTAGGAAGCTTTGCATTGCAAGTGAAAACTCCCACTTGACATAACATTAAATATTAAAAGGACAGTATTGGCATGATAGTGAAAAACTATAGTGATGAACTTCAGTGGCTCAATTATGCACCAAAGATATGGATTCTCTTTCATGTGACTGCTTTATCCTAAAGCTGACTCCTTTTGTGATTGCAAAATGGCTAGAGACAGCTTTAGTGATTGTGTGCTTCCTTATTTATGTCTTACAAGAAGAAAATATTTTCCTTTCCCGGTAGCTCAGAAGCAGGACATCTTTAGAAAATGTCTCTAGAAAAATATTCCTTGACTCATTGTCCTGAATTGGTCATGCATTCTGAACCAAGCCAGGGAGATGAAATATTGCCCTAAGTGGGTAATTAGAACTTCTTGTTCTGCTTCAGAGTAGACTATCCTCCCGCAGAGCACACGGGCTGATAGAAGAGGTGTGACATCTCTGCTCTGCTTGCCCCCTCCTCTATTCTGTACTGCTCTGCCCAAAGGTGCCAGCACTTCACCCAGCTCTCTTATTCTCTGGCATTAGTTGGATTTGATCATGGGAACACCTACAAGAGACCAGAGGATGTTTTACTGTAGCTGTAATTGTGACTGGGTTACTATAGAGTGATAGCTGCTAAGGGGTGGCCCCAAACCTCCTCAGAGTCAGCTCTCATCAGACCTCTTCAGAGCCCTCATGGCTATTTTACTGTCCTTATAACAGGGGCCCAAGAGAGACCTCTTGCCCATCTGATATATGAGGTCAGAATAAGAAGGTGGTAGTCTGTAAGAAAGTTGGCCTTCACTTGACGTTGACTCTTCTGGCCCCCTATTCTCAGATTTCCAACCTCCAGAGCAGTGAGAAATACACTTTATTGTTTCTGAATGATTCTGCTTATATTATTTTTTGTATCATTTGAATGGACTGAGACAGTGATTGTCCTCCTACACCTCTGTAATTAGCTCCTTCTTCCTGGCCCTGGACTTTGCAATACCTGAATGAAAACTGGGGAAATATTACCAAGAACAATGAGTTGAGAAGATGCCAGTCGAAACTGGTCCATGCCCACTGTCACTCTTACCTCCTGTCCTCCTCCCCCATTCACTTCTCAGAAGCAAGAAAACTTCCCTTCAGAGGCTTTTACAGATAGTTTACTAGTGTAGTTGCTTAATTCTGCCACATATGACGTATATGGACAACTTTTTTTTTTTTGAGACAGGGTCTCACTTCAGTAGTTTAGGCTGGCCTTGAATTCACAGCATTACTTCTGCCTCAGCGTCCCGAGTGCTGAGTTCACAGGTATGCACCACCACACTGGCCTAACAAGATTTTTATAAATACATATAACAGAAGTTTTATGTGTCTTGTCTTCCTCAGTCAGAACCATTCCAACAGCAAGAGATTTCCAGTTGCTTTATGAACTCAGACTCATAGAGAACATTGCTAAACCTTTTAGACCTGCTATTCTTTCCAACAATGCTGGCTGCTTGCTCATGGCACATGTCAACAGTCACCTGGAAAATGGAAGACAGACAAGGTTAGAGAAAATAGTCAGGAAATCTCAGGATGAGACAGGACTCGAATAATGTATTCCATAAGTGAAGCAAGCATCAGAAATCTCCTGGGAATTTGACCAGCCTTCTGCAACGGCCATAACATTCCTCTTTCTGAAAACCCCTCTCTTCTTCTGTATAATGACTATTTGTAACTCCATGGAAAGATTATTTTTGTCTTTTTTTTTTGCTCACAGAAGCACAAGGACAAGTTGAATTGAAAGTTTTAGAGATGGGGGAACAAACTGACTATTTGGACTTGATACAGAATTCTACTGGACAGAACACACTGCATAGTGTACATACACAGTTAGAAAGAGCGTATTGAAAGATGTGAAAAGAGATTTACAGCTGTGGAGAAATTCACAGAAAGGCAGTGACCCTCACCTCTTCAGGTAAAAATGAGCCCTTGGAACTGGTATAACCGGTTGTCAACTAAGATGAATTGAAGAAAAAAATTCTGGGTTGTGTCATGATAAATCTACATGCATATGAAGTTAAGAAATGTGTGTGTGTGTGCATGTGTGTGTGTGTGTGTGTGTATGAGAGAGAGAGAGAGAGAGAGAGAGAGAGAGAGAGAGAGAGAGAGAGAGAGAGAGAGAGAGACTCCCTACCATGGGCAAAGTTCTCCTCTTCCTTCCTCTGTAGGTTTATGGCTTTATAGGGTAGCAGGGGGATAGAGACACCTCCTTCCACTGATCATGTCCTGACAGCTAGGGAAGGACGTGTACATTGACATAGGGGCCTGCATCTGTCATCTGCCTCACAACAGCTGTTTTAACCATGTAGGAAGCACCACAAGGTCACTGGTCATTCTCTGTGAGAACAAAGGCCAAAGATGTAGGGATACGTGTGTCAAAGGGTTTCAACTTCCTGAATGACCTCATTTCAAAGATCTGTAGGGCTCAGATAAGCATCCCAGGGCTTTGGCACAGGGCCCTTCCAGAGAGGAAAGGGGCAGGAAATTGACTTTCCATCAGTCTGACCACCTTCCTCAGGCTGAGCGACAGCACACCTGTGACCACAAAAAAATCATGGTTCCCTCTTCAAGCTCCTGCCAGTTCCACACAAGAATCAAATGAAGCCACTTCATCCCCTGAGTATGGGCTCTATGGATTCCCTATAGGCTACTTAGGGAGCTTTCCTTCTATATCCCCCATTGTAAATTTGTCATGTTTTCATTTGAATGAATTTTTGTGTCATTCTTTTTGTGTGTGTGTCATTCTTGAGCTTTTGTTTTCATATCCTCAAAGAATTCAATGTCAATAATAGAAGAAAAAATGGTAGATCTCAGAATAAAATTTATGAGATTAACAATTATAGCACTAAAGAAAATGAAGCAAAGCTTCTAAGCCTCTACATATTTTGAGTTCTTTCCCTGCCAGACAACTGTAAGTGCAAGAGTCCTCCATCCTGGAAGAGCTCACAGACTTGCTGGAAGTCGTAGATACTTAGACAAATGATTATATAAGTGCAACAAAGTAATTTTACTCTTAGAATTTTTTCTAGTATTACACTGAATGGTGAATAAGCCAAAATAAGAATCATTTATCAAGGCTTCATGCGCTGTTTAGTTTTGCCCTGGATTTTGTTAATCTATGCCCTGCTGTAACCCCAAATCATCTGCCATAAAACTTTCTGCAGTGATGCAAAACTTCCAAAGTTATAGCATCCAGTTGGGCAGCCGAGCCCCACACAGCTATTGAACCTGTGAAATATGACTGACTGAAGAACTGAATTATATATTTAATTCATGTAAACATGTGCATGAGGCTAGCGGTTACCATAGGCCACAAGATAGCTTTAGAATTCCAGTCTGTCAAAGATGTGGCTACATTGGTCCCAACCATGAACTTCACTTTACAGATTACAATCAGGTAACCCCAATGGGAATGGTTGATAGCTTATTAAAGAAAGAACCACCTGCGACCCACCTGTGGCTCACTCAACCTTGGATGCCTGGCAGAAAATGAGCCTTTTATACAAGGGCAATGGGAGAAAGGTCGAGCAGCTAAAATGAAAGCACCATGCATGAACAATCCAAAGAGCAAATTTGAGGGCACAATCCAAAACTGGTGAATGCCAAAAAGGGAAATTAAAGCAGGTTGGCAATCAGATCTTATTTTTAAACATTTGAGAGGTAGTATTAGAAAAATCAAGTTTAATCCCCAAACCATTTATTGACAACCCTCCTTGTATAAGTAAATGTCTTTCTGGATGTTTTCTATATGCTCAGCAGCAAGTAGGGGCTATTAAGAAATCTGTAGTAACATCAGCCTTGACCTTCAAGCTCTTTTATCCAAAATGCCCATTTATAGGACAGTTAAAAACCTACAGAAGAGAGCACTCAGTACACTTCACTTAACTTAGCCACATGTATAAGTCATCTGTAAACAAAAAACACCGTGGGTTGATTTTAGTACATGAGCTGCCAAAGTGGGGGTGACAGACAGAGAGGGAAGGGAGAGCAGGTCACCCCTGCTTGCGAAGTCTTCATGGAGAATGGCAGATGTGGTGCCGCTGCTCTGCAACTCTCAGGCCTGAGCAGAAGCTGGCTTGGCCACCACCTACTCTGCCCCAGCTTTCGCCAGAACAACCTGCAGCCTCCCTGAGGGCTCATCATCCCTCATGCTGCGTGGGTAGCGTTTTGTGGCCCCTCCTGGAAAGGCCACTCTGAGGTCACAGAGCTATGCCTGAATTCCAGCCTTGCCACCTCTAAAGTGGACAACCTCAGGCAGATTCCTGAGCCTTTTTTTTTTTTTTTTTTTTCTGGTAGTGGGGATTGAACCCTGAGCCTCCACAGCCCTAGTCCCTTTTATTTTTTCATTTTTTAGACAGGGTCTTGCTCAATTACTAGGCTGCCCAGGGCTCAGGCTTGCAGTCCTCCTGCCTCAGCCTACTGGAGTGCCAGAGCAATGGGCATGCGCCAAGCTGGATGATTCAGTTCCTCAGCCTCTCTACACCCCAGTTTCATGCTATGTAAAATGAGAGCAATATTATCCATGCTTAGGGTTTTTATGGGAACTAAATCAGATAAATAAAAGAGCACAAAGAAACTTTTAAAACTGCTTTTTTATGACAATCATACCTTGTTTGAGGTATAATTGCCATAAAAATTACATACATTAAATATTATTTAATGCTAACTTAGTGAGTTGGGAGATAAGTATATATCCGTGAAACAATGCCACAATATATGCTACAAACTTGTCGATCACTCCCAAACAGTTTTCTCCCACTCTGCTATTTTTAGGTATGACAAAAACACTTACCATGAGCTCTACCCTATAGCAACCTTTTAAGTATACATTGTTAACTACAGAGACTACGCTGTACCATAGGTCTGCTGAACTTATTCACATGGTAGAGCTGAAACCTTGTCAGTGCCTTTCACTAACATCTCCTCATCCACCATCCCTGTGGTAGTCACCCATCAATTTTGTCTCTGTGAGGTTGACCATTTAGACTCCTCATACGGTACATGTGAGAACATATGGCACTTGTCCTTCTTATTTCACTTATGTGAGAACATATGGTATCTGGCTCTCGGATTTCACTGTCATCCCGGTCCATCCACGTTGACATCTATTACATGACTTCATCCTTTCTTGAGGCTGACTAGTATGACGGTGTGTGCTCACCCTAGATTCCTTTCATCCATGTATCTATCTACTGATGCACACTTCAGTTGCTTCCCTGTATTGGTTGTTGTGAATAACACTGCACGATGCATGGTAGCACAACCATCTCTTGAATATTCTGATTTTATTTGCTTTGGATATACAGCTAGAAGTGTGAAAGCTGGATCATATGATAGTTCTATTTTTAATTTTGAGAAACATGCATTTTTTTTTATAATGGTTGTACTAATTTACATTCCTACCCAGCACACAAAGTTCTTTTTTCCCTGTATTTTTGCCAACACTTGTTCTTTTTTTTTTTACTGTACCCATCCTAATTGGTGTGAGATGTTATCTCAGTGCCGTTTTGATTTGTGTTTCTCTGAGTAGTGAGCTGGAGCACTTTTTTCATTTACTTGTTGGTCATTTGTACGTCCCCTTTGGAAAAGGAGTCTACTCAGCTCCTCTGCCCATTTTAGACCAGGTTATTTGTTGCTGTGTTACCAGCAAGTTTTCCAAATATATTTTGGATATTGATTCTCCATCAGGTGCAGGTTTTAAAAGTTGCACTTTCATTATGTGGGTTGTTTCTTTTTCTGTGTAGAGGCTTTCACCTTTCCTTGACAATCTTCCACCTGCCTTTCCAGGTTCCGTGCAGGAATTCCTATCCTAAAAGGCTCCCTTCATCTCCCTTCCCTTGCTATGGTGTATAACAGTAATAACCCACTGCCGCTCTCAGAGCCAGGGAGCTCCTAAATCCTGTTTCAGAGCACTTCTAGGAGTGTTGGCACCTGACATTCCATGCAGTTCTACTGTTTGTTACAGATATTTCACTTTTTACAAAATACTGTTGGTGATGGTTGCAGTCAAGCAAGTTGGAGAGAATTGGATAGATGCCCATGGTATACTTCCAGCTTCTGCTAGGCTGATTTGAAAAATATGTAAGCTTGCTGGACAGTCCACAAGTGACCCCACATCTGAAAGATAACCAGCAATAATTTGTCCTTCAGTTGACTTTTTCTAGATGAAAACTCGAACATGGCTCTGCTAATAAGATGAAGCATCTAGAACACTTGATCCTAGAAAACAATGGGAGGGGGGATTCCATATCCCGTTCTTTCTGGCCGACTGGTGTGCCAGCCAGTTGCATCTTGGCCAAGGAGTGGTCTGAGTGGTCCACAAAGTCACCAGTGTAGTCCTAAAATAGATGTAGGTACAGATAAATGTACCGCCTTAGGTACTTCTTCACTGCTGGGACGAAATACGAGAAATTCGCAATCTGAGAAAGGAGAAGTTTATCCTGCCTCACGTTTTGGTCTGTAGTCTGCAGGCTCCAAGGTAGGAGATCAGAAAAGAAGGGCATGTCAGACAGGAAGCAGAGAGAGAACAGAGGGAGGCATTGGGAAGGGAGCTACACCCCTGGGGTCAGCACCCCACTTCTGACAGTGAGGAGGCTGCACAGTCCCCACAGTTTAATCACCTTTCAAAAGGCCCCACTTCTAAGCTCTGAAGGTTCTTGGGAGAACATTTAGATATAAACCATAGTGGGAATCTACGTAAAATAAATGGAATTTAGGGACTGAATGACCCTTTAATATAATATATAATCAATAACTTGAATACTTTTATAGTACAGCTTTTCATTAATAATATGGCATAAAATTACAACTTCACTATTTGGCATCTTTTTAACATTTGGCCACAAATATTTTCAGGAGCAATAGAATAAAGCAAAAATAGTGCATATTTGAAAATTAAGTCCCTGGTAGGAGATATAGCTCAGTGACACAGCACCCACCTAGCAAATGTGAGGTCATGTGTTCAGTTGCTGGTACAAAAAAAAAAAAATTAAGTCCTTGCCAGGTGTGGTGGTGCATGTCTATAATCTCTGCTCATGGGAGGCTGAGGCAGGAGGATCACCATGAATCTGTGGACAGCTACATAGGCCAGTTCAAAGCCAGTCTATACTTAACAGTGAGATCTTGTCTCTAAAAAAGTGAATAAAAACAAAAATCAAGTCCTGAGTTTCTGTGTGTCAAAAAAAACCGAGGAGCACACAGCTTGTGCAAGACGTTTGCTGGGAGTTACGATGCGGGGTCTGGTGGTTTCAGGAATCCCATGAAAACCAGAATAAACATGGAGACAAGCCAACCTCCGCTTCAAATAGGACATGGCTTTACGAAGGCTATAACCACCAACAAGAATCTGCATGTACAGCTACCAAAAAATCAAACAGCAGCTCTTATCCCCTGTGTGTGGTGAGAATCTTGACTTTTAATCAAATTCTCAGAAATTGTAGTGATTCCCAAACTATCAAACAGGGTTACTGCAGGATTATGGAGATGGAAGAGGCCTTCAGACCCTAGGTGCTCACCCCACCTTGCCCTCCCGCCGTCAGTGGGCCTGTGACCTGGCACCTTCTGATGCTGTGCATCACCGTCAGTCCTAGCCCGTTCTGCATCATGGAACACCTCACAATGCTTCCATAATGTAAATGCCTGAGAGTGCACAATTTATTTACTTTTTATAACACAAAGTAAACTCAAATTTTATTGCAGAAAAAAATTGATTTTGTCCATTTTTATTCCATGTCTGTATGTACAAAAAGTGAACTGACAGCTATATACCGGTTGGCTCCCTTAGGAAAAGAGGAGCTACCAAACTATGTCCAGAGGCCTTTTGTATATTACAGTCTTCAGGTTCTTGAAATAAGAAATAGACCAATTTCAGTGATGGTTTCATCTTTTTCAAAACAGTTCATGAAATCAAAGTAAAACTTTTGGAAGTTTATTCTCAGGAAAATCATCTGACATTGATAGAAATGCTGTTACAAATTCAGTTTGCGGGTTCAACATCAAGGATAAGATGTTTTAATTTGCATTTCTCTAATGGCCAGAGATGGTGAACATTTCTTCATGTATTTATTGGTCATTTGTACTTCTGAGAAGCATCTATTCAATTTGCCTGCCCATTTATTGATTGGCTCTTTTGGGAGGTCTAATTTTTTTTTTTTTTTTTTTTTTTGGTTCTTTATATATCCTAGATGCTAGTGCTCTGTTTGAGGAATAACTGATAAAATATTTTGTCTTCTGTAGGTTGCATTCTGTTTTTAATGTATTTTTAGGACAGGGTATACAGGGTGTACAGGGTCTCACCATGTAGATCAGACTCAGTGATCCTCCTGTTTACAGCCTCCCAAGGGCTAGGATCACAGGTGTGCGTCACCACGCCCAGAATCAATCACCTCTCAGAGCGCCCGGGGATGGGGCCGGCAGAGCAGGCTCGAGAATTGAATTCCCAGCCCCTGTGTCTGCCTAAGCAGGCACTTTCATCTGTTGAGCTATTGTAGGTTGCATTCTATGCTGGTTTCCTTTGGTGTGCAGAGAGCTTTTTAATATGATATGATTCCATTTGTTGATTCTTGATGCTATTTCTTGTGCCACTGGAGTTCTGTAAAGAAAATCCTTGACTGAACTAATGTCTTCAAATTTTACCTTCTATCAGATTAAGTGTTTCTGCTTTAACATTAAGGTCTTTGATCCATTTTGATTTTAATTTAGAACATGGTGGGAAATATAACTGCTCCATGTTCTGCATGCAGGTAGCCAGTTTTCTCTGCACCACTGGTTAAATAGGCTGTCTTTCCTGAAGTATATGCTATCAGGCCTATTAAGAAATGCAAACTAAAACAATACTCATATACTATCTTACTCTAGAAAGAATGGCTATCATTTTTTTAAATTTTTGTTTTATTGAAGTACAAATATCAATGAGATAGTTTTAAGATACCTTGACAAGATGGATTTGATAAATTAATACATTGCAAACTGTTTTCATAATGTTTTGGTATCATAGAAGGTGCATACATGATATTATACTTACAGACATTATTACACCATGTCTCTTATCAGTAAATAAAGAGAGTGTAGCTGTTTGCGTATCTTATTTTTTATACCTGAATTACATCAAAGATTCAATAATTAATACTTTCTACCTTGATATTTTCCTAGTGGTTGTCCATAGTACTAGAAGCTGACATAATGTCCTGTCCAAACACCATTAGTGCAAATCTTGCCTCTCATAGAATTATGCAGAAGTACAGCATTATCTATCCCAACTGTACTGTCCGTGCACACACATCATGATTTTTCCTTTCTATCCCCCTTCCTTTGTCTACACCTGTCAAAGATGGGCACTCCATTGTCATTCAACTAACTTAGGTGCTTGAAATTGACAACACAGTCCTACACAGTCCAGCATTCCACAGCAATGGGGAGTTATCCAAAGAAGTTGTCGACCATAGCCATTTACAGCTCAATTTAATATTATGGCCCCACGATGTATACTTCATTTTTATACTTTTCTGCTGAATTGTTAAGACCTAGATAGATCAAGACTTATATATCAACACAAGTAATTTATATTTCTTATGAGGTCAGTGAAGTCCCCTCAGGGTTTATCTTGTAGTCCTGTACCTTATTCTGTAGATCCTTTGTCTGTGTCATCCATGTGGATGAGTCACAGCCAATGCTTGACCAGTTTGCTCTCTGTGAGAGCCTGAGAGAAAGTTTTCTCTCCATGTGACTCTCCCCAGGCACACTATAGATCATCAATCTCTTTGCTCTGTGGCTCCATAATCTCCTTGTTCAGAAAAATTGGAGCTCAACTGAGTTTCATGATGTTGCAGTACAGGTTCTCCTATGTCCTAAGTCTTTGCTGACCTTGAAAAGCTAGGGCCAAAATGCTGGCTGGCCTTCTGGCTCTTCTATTTCTCCAGTTTTGATCTGTGAACTTAGGTTGTTAACTACCCAGAAGAAAAGCTGATTAGTATCCTGCAGCATATGCCATTCACTTTGGCTTATCAGACTCAATTGATTTTAGTTGTTGTTGTACAATTCCATTTATATTTCTGCTTTTCCCTTTTTGTACTAGGGAGACTATATGATATTTACACATGTGTGTCTGGTTTATTTCACTTATGAGTATATGTTCAAGTGGCATCCACTTCAGGATAAATGCTTCAAACTTATCATTCTTAATAGCTGAGTAATACTCCATTATATAGAAATACCACATCTTTTTCAGCCATTCCTCATGTGATAGACATCTTGGTTGTTTCCAAGATTTTTCTATCACAATTTGTACTGCTATAAACATGGGTACACATATATCACTATGATACAATGTTTTCAATTCCTTTGGGAAAATTCCCAGTAGGGGGATAGCCGGCTTGAATAGGATTTCTAGTCCTACTCTTTTGAGGAGTCTCCACACTGACCTTCACAATGGTTGTACCAGTCTACATTCCCACCAGCAGTGGAGAAGTGTTCCCTTTTCCACACAACCTCTCCAACATTTGTTGTTGGTTGATTTCCTTATGATGGGAATAGCTATCATTAAGAAATCAAATAATTACAAATGCTGGCAAGGCTTCAGAGGAAAAAAGAACCCTTCTACATTACTGGTGGGAATGTGTACTACTACAACAACTACTGAAATCATTATGGAGAGTCCTCAAAAAACTAAAAATAGAAATGCCATTCTATCCGGTTATTCCCTGCCTAGGTGTCTTTGGAAAGAATTAAAGATATGCTATTAAGTGAGAGACGCAGCCCCTGCTTTGTAGCAGCACATCTCACAATGCCAACATTTCAGAAGACACTTACCTGTCTGTCCTTCAACAGATGAACACATAAAGAAAATGTGGTATTTATATACAGTGGGATAATATCCTGCCATAAAAAATGGTAAATCTGAGTCATTTGTAGAAAAGTAGATGTACCTCGAAATCATAATGTTAAGCGAAAACAGACACACAAGCTAAATTATCACATGATTTCACTTGTATAAGAAACACAAAACATAAATAAACCAAAGAGCAAAACAAAAGCTGATAGGAAACAGCAGATCGATCTGTGCAAACTGGAAAAGGACCAAGAGGAGGAAAGGGTGGGGAGGGAGGGGGGAAGGGAGCAAGAAAAGAAAGAAGACGCGCTGTGTACTCGTGCTGGCGCTGGCTCAAGGGGAATGTGACCGCCGTGTACTGTACACACGCACCAATAAAAAGAAAGAGTAAACAAAAGATAAGATGTGTTTGCAGTAATAAGAGGAATACAAATTTTGTAGGGAGCAGAGGCTCATGACAATGGAAAAATAATGTTTACTAAATTAAGAAAGGACAGAGTGGAATGTACTTGGAAACAGTTATAGAGCACATAATTCATGAGGGTGTCCAAACCGCTGTGATATGCCACTAAAGGAAATTGTCATTATCAAAAAATTACAAATATGTCTACCAGAAACAAAGTAACTAAAGTACAAAATTCTTGTGACAGAGTTTATATGAAATCCCCCGCTCAGAACAAACAAAGCAAAACAAAACAGAACAGGACAGGACAGAGCAAAACAAAAGCCCACACACTAACAATAACAGCAAAGGCTTCAGCCAGCCGGCAATGTACATTTTCTTTCTGAGTTGCCCAACAACGATCTGATTTTATAAATGCATGCATCTTTGAATGATCACTTTTGAACACCTACTTATTCTGGAATACTCTAATTATTTTAGAATAATTTCTCACATGTTGACTGCATTTTGATGAAAATTCAGTGGAATAATTATTTAAAACTTTTCAGGTTGTGAAGCTTTTTATGAATTGTAAACAAGCTCATATAGGGATACATTGGAATTGTCTCCAGCAAATCAAGGAGGAAATAAATTAAGCTGCGTGAGCACAGAAGTATCTAATACCTTGGCTTATGGGAAAAATCTCCTGGTGAAGCTGCTATTTTTAATTGCATCAATTTATATTCTGTACCAAAATGGAATATAATTTAAAAAGGCCTACAATTCAACAGCATTTAACTTTGGTGAAGCGTTAGAAAGAATCATGATAAACAAAAACATTTGACATGTTGCACTTGGTAAAATGGTTGTTAAATAAAACTGCTCAGAATGGGAACAAACAAAATACATTATTGAAGGTATCTGATTGAAATGATTCAATGTGAAAACATAAGAACTGAGAATAGCTTCCAGCTGGCGGCACTGTCTTGGAGTTACTAAGTAATGAAGCATCCGCAGAGTATTTTTCCGCCTATTCTCGCCTACAGAGAAGTGTCAATTTCCAATTTAATAACCACAAAATGCAACTTCAGTATGGCAGCTTCATTTAAAAATTAAACATGAAAACACACTGAAATAAATACATTTTTCAAAAGTGCCAGTTACTTAATGCAAAAGACAGATATGAAAGAAACCAAGTAAAACATGTAAATATGTACCAATAATTCTTCTTCTATTTTCTTAGTAAAAATTACTTAAAATAATGTTGGGGGTATGTACATGAAAATATGTTACATTTTAAATTTTTTATTTTATATACATCTGACACTGTGGTGAAACTAATTTACCAATAAATAATTTTAATAACTATGTGACTGCCATTATTTTAGCGCCCCTTCCTATCTCAAGTGTCTCAGGCTACATGCTTCTTGGCTGCCCCACCACAGTTCAGACCAGCCTGCACCATGATTATTCATGCTTTATTTCTTCCCATGTGACTGAAACTTCCCTGGGAACAAACATGTGATATTACTTTTGCTGCCCTTACTATATGCCAGGCACTGTTTTACTAGTTAATCCCTATAATCTCTGAGGGGAGTGCACTATTTATCAACCACGGTCCTGCATAGCAGGGGCTGAGTTGGGATAGGAGCATTAGGGCAGGCTGACGGCAGACTCCACGTTCCCAGCCTCTCCCTGTATGGCCCTCTTCGGGTAAATATCCTCCATAAATGTTTGCTGAATGGAAAAAGAAAAATGCAAATGAAGGAAGGAGTGAGCGGACTGACACAAGGCAGTGGAGCTCATTGTAACCAAGGCGGGTGAAAAAAATGGCCGCTAGCAGAAGGAAGTGCCATCACACAACCGCACAACGGCACATTCACACCGCAAGATGGAAAGGCCTCCAGGCGGAACAAGAGCTCCTCAGGAACAAGTGACTTGTCTTAAGTAAAGAGGTTTGTTTACACAGGACACCAACTGCCAGATGCAAGCAATAGAAAAAACAAAGGTATTGCCCCTCTGCTGATAACAGAGGCCTCTGCGTTTGGCCTGTTTATTCAGTCAGACAACCGGATACTGTCTCTGCCTAAAACCAGGATGTTGAGTGTCTGTCTCTCAGGGCCTGGCGCTGGCCTGCAGCTGGTGCTTAAGGGTAGGAGTCAAGTCTAGAGAGCTCTTTCCCCAGCCAAGGAACTGAGGGAGAAAGAAGAACAATCTAGATTTTGATCTAGCCCTGTTGATGCTTTTGATACGGATGAAAATTGTCAAATGAAGGAATGCTTTCCAGTGTAGTTTGGGCTGATTGAGTTTGAGACATTTGGAAAGTGATTGGAAAGAGAAAAGGTGGCCAGGCAGAGGGTCATTATGCCCAATGCTGTCTCTCACTGAGGAGGGGTCAGCAGTGCTACTGAAAAGAAATGAAGTGTAGACTGAAGGAGAAATCATCGTCACCACATGAAAGAATCACTGGATGAGAGCATGTTGTTTGAATAAAAAAGAACATGAAAATCACCTCACACAGCTCATTCCCACAGATTCCCATGGCAGCCAAAATGGCCGGCAGACTTTAGGAGTCTGGAGGCCCTCCTTGGTCCAACCCTCTTCTCTAGCTCACCAAACTCTTGAGGGGCTGGGGGGCTTCCTTACCCAGTCTTCCTTCTTCCTTTCTTCTCTTCCACTAGTTTAAATTGTTTTGGGACTTCTTATTGCAGGACCTAAGCTGACACACTTTCCACATCTCAGAAAGTGACAGTGTTTTTTAAAGAACCAGAGAAAAACTTAGTGTCTTATTCTCTGGTGTCTTTGGGAATCAAGGATCCAAGATAAATGGATGATTCATTCACTCATTCAGTTAGGTATTAATTAACCAGTCGATCACTTCAGAAGGACTTAAGTGTGTCCACTGTTTGCCAGGAACTGATGGACTTCTAGAGTCTTAACAGTAAACAAAGAAGACATAAGTGAAAAGCCTTCTGTGCAACTTGGAAAATAAATGACCATGAAGAGTACAAGGGAGGAAAACTCTCTGGGGGTCTCTGGATCTTATAGAGAGATGGGTTATCAAGTTTACAGCATTGTGACTGAATACCTGAGATAAACAATTTAATGAAGGAAAGATTTATCTAGTTTATAGGTTTAGAGGTCTCAGACCATAGCTGTCTCTGTTGCTGTGGAGCTGAGGTGGAAGGAAGACTGTGGTGAAGGGAAGGCGTCACCTGAAGGTGGCCAGGAGATGGAGCTGTCAGCAAGCCAAAGTAGAAAGGAAGGGGCTACAGACCGGACATGGCCCCTAGGGTCCTGCCCCAGGACTCACTCCTTTCAGCTAGGCCTTACCTCCTGTTTCCATCAGCTCCCTATAATACTGTCACTTTGAACTCATCAGTGGATTATCCACGTGGTGAGGTCAGAGCCCTCATGATCCAATGAAATTCCTAGAGCTGGTCAACTTGCCTTTGGGAATCATTTTAGATGCAAACCACAACACAATATAGCTCACCTTCTATAAGACAACATAGAATGATGATCCCGTTGCACAACAAAGATGTTCAAATACACTCAGCACTACTTCTGATGTTGCCCGGCCCTTTCATACCATGCATGCCCAGTTCCTCCTAATAGAGAAGGGCAACCGCCTATTGGTGGCAAGATGACACACAATATCACTGAATCCATGGCACTTCTGCTGGTGCAACCGGCCAGCTACCTGTGCTGCTTCTAGTCCCTGTCCCTATGGCCACCACTATATCCAGGAGCAGGGAAGAACACTACCCCCTGGCTGCCGTTACTGGGAATTTTATTTATGTGAAGTAGCCTAAACATCACCCCGTTGAACAAGCTCCAGACTGGGAAATGAGCAGGCCAAGTTGTACAGTTCTGGGGTGTGTCACTAATTGTGGGAACAGGACAAGGGAGACCTCAGTAGAATCTGGGGCCAGCCAGAGTGACCAATCCTGTCAATTGACTCTCAGTGGGTGCTGAGACCCACTTCCCTGCCTGCTTCTCTCTACACTACAAGGATGCCTGATATCGGCCCACTCAGCAATCTCGTGGAGAAGATGAGCCACGGAGCCTGCAGGAATGTGCTACCTGCACTCTGTGGGTGAAGGCTGAGGGTCTCAGGAAGTAAGATTTTGATCCCAACGATGTTACTCTCTTCCTATGACAGAGCCAGTCCTTTCTCATCTCAGCCTGTGGTTTCCTGTGCAATGAGGGAAGGTCAGCATGGGCACCCACCTCGCGGGATTATTGTGAGGCGTCAGTGAAGTGACTTGTAGAAGGTGTGTAGTGCTGTGCTAGGCAACCCGGAAGTGTATAGCAGGGATGGCTGACCCTACCCTTGCTCCCCCAGTTTTGCCAGTACCTTATCCAGGTCTCTTTCTACTTTTGCCTTCTTCATTTTTAAAAATGAAAAGCAAAATGTAACTTCCCTTCTACTTCCAGGAAGGGGTTTGCGGAAATCACTCTCACCATGAGGATGCCAGGGCCTACTTGACTTCGGCTTCTTTAGCTGAGGCACAGAGAAAATGTTCCATCAGCCTCTGGAGTTTCCACTTCAGCCCCTCAGGTGCCCCGGGAGACATTGGGCTATAGGCAGGACAATTGGATGGATTGTACCTCTTACAGCAATTTCATTGGTGACTCTGAGTAACAGGTTTTGATCTCAGGCTCGCTGCCAGTTAGGAAGTGAAACTCTTTTGTGAACACTTGCTGTTTTGTTGGTTTTCCCCTGGAGATTTAATGATTTCACTTAGAGACTTTGAGCCGATGTGCTGTGTTGTGTACAGAGGATACCCCTGTAAAAACTGACAAGAAAATTCATGGGCTCCAGTGCTTTCTCATGGGAGTAGGGACACTGTGGCCCCTAAACCAACAGCTGGACGCCCACAGATGTGCATTTCCTGCTAACAGAGAGAACCCTGGGCTGTGCCCCATGGCACCTGAGAGCTGTGTAGTTCAAAGATGAGAAAGAAAGAAGAGCCTTTGTTTGTGCTGGCACATTTGCCTTAGGACTCTGTGTAGTGGAGCTGGGCTCATCTGGGGGCCTCTGGGCAGGACTGGTGTGGGAGAAGGCTGAGAGAGCTTTCCCATACCTACTCTAAGAGCAGTGATTAAGTTAGCTCTGCAGATGGCAGTGCAGGCCCTCCTGCGGTGGGCTGCTCTTGAGCAAACAGCAGAGTGGGAGCAATGGGAAGTGGCTCCCACTTTCGTTCCCCCTCATTTGAAATACCTTTGTGTTTGTGACTTCAGGTTGGGCAACTGATTTTGAGGTTCCTCTGGGAGGATAACTAGGCCATTGCTTCCTCAGTCTGCCAATCTTTTCCTGTCTCACTGACCAGGCGGCTGTGTGAGAACCTGGCAGGAGCCAGCTGGCAAAGGAAGCTATAAATATTCTTCTTGGCAGCTGAATTCACATGGGACCCACTGCTGAGGTACAGCCCCCTGGGAAGCACCTGCATCTCTTTAGGGCCCCCTGGGAGCCTCACCCTGGCTTCCTGCCCTCAGTCTTTGAATAGTGCTTGGGTTGACCTTTGCCATCTGTGAGGAAGCCAGGGTGGGGATCTAGCTGCCCAGCTGTGTATACAGGGCACCAGCTCCAAGCTGTCAAGACCCTCTAAACTCAGAGCCTGAGCCTCATTTTCATAAGGCTTGATGAGAGGAGAGAGGCTAGGAGAAAGGAGGAAAAGGCTTTTGGATAAAACGTGTTTCTCCTCTTGATTTCACTTGTTTGGGGGAAGAATGAAACACTAATCAACCAAGTATCATTACCCCTGATGAGCCAGAAATTTGGCAAGTGGAGAGTTTTTAAAAAAATCAATGAATAAATATTTTTTATTCCCTTGCCCGTGTTTTATTTATGAAGCCTGGATTGAAAGATAGCCTTAAGAGTATTTTAAATAACCAGAGGTAAGTCACAACAGCAGCTAATGGTCAGTTGTAAACAGCGTTCTGCTGTGTAGTTGTCATTCAAAATGAGACACGATTTAAAAGCCTGGTTATATGTGAGATGAGGAAAAGTCTAAAGTCCCACTGGATGATGGGTTTCACACTTCAGTGAGCAGAATAATGGCCTGGAACATTTATTTAAGAGACAGACCCCTGGCCCCACCATCTGAGATCTGCTGCTATAGATTTGGTCCAGAGCCAAGGACCCGCATCTGAGTCTATAATTCTAATCCGGATGCCCCAGCTCAGGGCTGCACGGTGACAAATGACTTATGTCCCTGACTCCCAGCATCAGTTAGAAATTCAGATTATCTGGAGAACTCCAGATGTACATCAGGAACTTTGGGACCAGCATCCAACAATCTTGTTTTAACAAAGTTTAGGTGACCCTGAACCCCACTAAAAGCTAAGAAATACTGCCCCTAGGGATTTCTCCCAAACAAGGAGTGCAAACCTGGGACAGAGGCCATCTAATGGGTAGCCAAGGCTGGAGCCGCTGCTCTGGGCCATTCCCTGGCAATGTGAATGCTAACCTCCTCCAGAGCCCCTACACCTTTTGCAGCCAGGATTAGAGTTAATAAGGCAAAACATGGACTTTGTCCCAGTGAGACACATGCTCAAGTCCCCAAGGACCTCCTTGAGCCTGTCTTCATCTGTGAAGTGGAGGCCACACAACCTGCATGGTGAAGCATATGAGAACAGTGAGGTGCTGCCCCGTGACCCTTATTAGGGTCCGGCACACAGTGGAAACTCCAACTCCCTGTCTGCCTCTGCAATCATTACTCCTTTTAGTTAATACAAGTCTGGTCTAGAGCTCAGTGATTTTTCTCTCCAGACAGCATCACAAGACTCTCATATCTATTGTTTTAGGATGAAGGTACAAAGAGCTTGGTGAGCAATCCTGATTTTATTATTTTTTTGGTGGTACCGGGGTTCGAACTCAGTACCTTGTGCTTGCCAGGCAAGCGCTTGTTCCACTGAGCTATCTACCTGGCCCAACATCCTGATTTTAGAGAAAGCTGCTGACCTGCGTGCAGAAGCTGCTCTAATTCAGCCAGGCCTGATTCTACTTGCAACTACATCTCCATAATGGGCAAAGACCTCCTAACGTTGTTATTTACTTCAGATGAGCATTTTATCTGCACAGTTGATCCCTTCTCTTGTAAAATGCCGGGCCAGATTCCACCACAGTTTGGGGGCAGTCTGTCATCAACTGCTGTCAAAGGAATAACTTCTCTGTGTGTGTACTTGTTAGCTTATAATTCAATCAATTAGAGGACCAGTCAGTACTGTACACATGTGTGAGAACAGACTGAGTGATCACTTTGGCAAGAAGCTGTGTCACCTGTGTCTTATATTTTATGTAATACATAATAATGCTACTGACCCCAGAAAAACAATTGACGTGTGTCCCCTGAGAAAAGGAATGACGCACATGCCACTTGTAGCATGAGCTTACACAGTGAAGTGTAAGTGGCAGTGAAGTGGAAATCATCCGTGTGCAAGGATTGCACATTCCACATACATTGTGTTTGGATGGCAGGGTGAGGGGTGCTCAGTAAGGTCAAGGGTTGGGTTTAGTAAGTGGTGGACAGCTTTGGAAGCCAAATAGTTAATTCATGGTAGACTAATCACAGCCTCAGGGCAGAGGGAGATGGATGCCCACTCCACACTGCCAGCTGGCACTTTAGCTCCAGCCAAACATTTGCTGAGGACCTGCCAGGTGTTAAGCATTTTACATGCACAAGCTCATCTAGTTCCCACAAACACTTATCACTCTCTGCTTTTGTAGATGAGAACTTGAGGCACCAAGACATGAAGGCCTTGGACAAACATCACGCAAGCAGTTACCAGCAAGTCACTGCACCAACCCAGGCCTTCCAGCTCCAAGCCGAATGTCGTTCTGTACCACAATCACTTCCCTACAAAAGGTGAAATGAGTGCTCTAATGGCACTGATTTGGAATTTCTCTCTCCATTTTACAGATGATAGGATGAAGGTGAGCTACGAGACTTGAAAGAAATGCATTGTTTTAAGCCACTCATTCAGCCACACGCTAATCCAGAATAAGGACAGAAGAACCCCTTGGATGGGCCTGGACTTCAGTGTTGGGTGTTGGCCATTTTCCATCATGTATTTCCCCAAGAGAGGGAGTGGAGACACTGAACCTAAGCGTGGAAACAGGGTGATGTTTTCATTTCTCTGAGGAACCAGTACTTGCTTTCTGCAGCCACCCCATTTATTTTCTCATTCATTCAGTCTTCATTCTCTCAGGATTTAAATAATGCAATTCTGTAATAGTAGTAGTAGTAGAACAGTAAAAGTGTCACTGAATACTTTCATGAATCCAAAGGACCAGAGATACCATAGCAGTTATATGTTTGTGTCAACCCAAATTTACAGACACATGAACATAGTAAAAATACCTAGTATCCTTTTTTTTTTCCTTGAACTAGTATTTTCATTCCATTTTCAATTTTACCCCATTGTAAGGCATTTCATGCTTGAAAATCTGTTATTAACCAACTGATCACAATTCTAGTAGCAATAATTATATGAATTGAATTGGCTTTTTTTTTTTTTTTGTCTTTTCAATACAGAGTTTCACTATGCAGTTCAGGCTTGTCTTGAACTCACTTTGTAACCCAGGCTGGCTTCAAGCTTTCAGCAATTCTCCTGCCTCAGCCTCCCAAGTACTGGGATTACAGGTGTGTTCTGCCACACCAACCTACAGTGATTTTTAAATTTTCTATAATTTTAAGGATTTAGATGTTAAAAAACCTTTCAATGTATTCAGTTATTATTAAAATTATTAAAACAAAATTAATCTAAACAACTGTAGACAATGCACCATAAAATCTTAGCATGAGATAGGTCTTTCTTTTGGAATAAACGAGGCAACCTTTCTCATGATAACTGCCTGCAGGTATGTCTTAGGTTGATCTTAAGAGTACATGTGGAAGGGCCGGCCAAATAGCTCAGCAGATTAAAGAGCCTACAAGCAGGTGCAGGGGCCGGGGTTTGATGCCCGGGCCTGCCGTGCCAGCCCTATCCTCAGGGCCCACTGAGAGGGCAGTTGAGAGTGGCGTGGTGGCACAAACCTGTAATCCCAGCTCTTGGGAGGCTGTAAACAGGCAGATCACTACGAGTCCGATCTAGTAGTGAGACCCTGAACACCCTGTAGACCCATCCCTAAAAATACAACAACAACAAAAAGAGTATATATGGAAGTGTAAGATCTAGAAATGAATTTCCTGAAATGTATTCCGTCTAGCACAGCACGGCTGACGTCCACTTTCCTCGGAGCGCGAAGCACTGAGGCTCCACAAGTTTCCCCGAGCCACACGACGCAAGTAGCATGGCCGGGCAGCTGCACAAGTGGTACACATTGCATCTCATCTGGACCAATCAAGAGACAAACCCATTGATACTTTGAACAGGGAAAACCAGCATGACGAATTGCTAACAAGGCAAAGGATGATTAGCTACTAAAAGGTATAAAGCACTGCCTGGGGTAATAGCAGCAGAAACGGATGGAAGGAAAGATTTTGGAGATTTAGAGGCCGGCAAGCTGCCCCTAAAAGAGAAGGCGTGGCTGCTAGGAAAGAAAAGAACATTCTGCTGCTGTGGCACTCACATCCTGATTCCTCAGATCTGTCACTTACGGAGAAGAGCACTGCAGGGACCCTCCACACTCCAATTTGTTAAGGACTGCACTGAGGAAACAGCACAGTTACAAGCTAGGTGTCCCCCCCCACCCCCCGCCCTTTGCAGCTTGGCTGGCTCCCTGCAGCGCCCTCCATTGGCAAACCGTAGCATTGAGTCTGTGTCAAACCTAGAGCCAGAGGCCTGGAGTTCAGCTCAGGGTTCGCAGAGCAGAACCAAAAAGGACAGATTTGAACTGCAAGATAATAAATTAATAAATGGCATAAACGTCATGAAAAAAGTAAAGGACAAATGACTCTTAGTGTCTCTTTTCCTCCTAATTATTGCACTCTACATAGGATCCTGAGTTAACTCCCTATGGCTGTGTAAAAAATGACTTAGAAGCTAAATGAATCCTTGCAGTAATGCCTGGGGCTGAGAATACCCCCCCCCAAGCCCACAAACCTTTGCTTCCATGCATGCGCACGGCACACACGGCACGCACAATGAGCCCCGGTTCTCACATGCGCAGGAAGCATAACCAGGATCCCGGATGTGAGAATACTTATCCTGCACCCTGATCCTAGTTTGGGGAGACAGCTTTGCTGCTGAGCTTTTTCCCCTTGATTGCTACCCGAGAGGAGTAGAAAGGCAGGGAACAGGGAATGAGCTATCCTGATTTTTCATATTTCTGTTCTGTTTTGAAATGAAATGATTTCCCACGGCCACCAAATTGGCACGCATTTCCCTGTGCACCAACTCCCTGCAGTCTTTATCACCGCAGTCAAGAAGGGAGGATGAAAAAGTCCAACTTGTGTCAGTGCCTACCAAATGTGACAGGATTATTTCAAAATTATTCTCCGCTGGCTTTACCTAGATGACACACTTAGCCCAATTCTATAAATCACCTGATTACTCGCCCCAGGTATCTTTAGAGTTTCTGAAAGGCCACGTGATGTGCAGAGAGTAGGGAAGCGAAGGCTGAGGTGTGTCCACTGCTGTCACTAATTGGCTGTGTGTGAGAGCAAATGGCCTGCCCCACCACCTCCTTTAGCTTCTGTGCCCCGGCCCCAACACTGTGGAGGCCTTGGGACATGATGAGTGAACATCATGAATCTCCTGAGAGACAGTGCTACTGTGTCCATGTGCTGAGCACTGTTTGGGAAGGGGGGATTAACTCGTGAGCTCACTATGTACCCTAAACTCAGTGATCTTTCTGCCTCAGGCTCCTAGGTGCTGGGATTACAGGCGTGTGCCACCACATCTGGCATGGGCCAGGGGAATTAGGAGGGATGTCTACACAGTTTTGTATGCATAGCTCTTCTCCGTTACCTTTTATTTACATAATTTTTAAAAACTTAGCTTGCTATTACATTATAATATACTTGCATACTATAAAGTATACAAAATGATGATTTCTTATACAAATATAGGCCTTTGTAATTACATTTTAATGAAAACCTATTCTCAAAAGATTTTTGTGCCCTTTCTTAGTATCTTGGCCTTAAAGGTAATAACCCTGTTGACTTCTGACACCATGGTTGTTTTTTCTGTCCTTGAACGTCAAAAACATGAAACTTTATAGTATGTACTCTGTTGTAGCAGCTCATTTCATTCAACACTGTCTGTGAGATTCATTCCCAGATAACTCCCTCCTTTTTATTTCTGAGTAGTTTTCCACTGTACAAATTTACCTCACTTTATCCATTCCATGCAGGGTGGATAGTTAAGTGGTTTCCAGTTTTGGTGTTTGTGAGTGAAGCTTTGTGTAAATGTCTTTGGGTAGAAATATATTTTCTTCAGTATTACATCAATCTAACCAGAAGAGCAAAACTACCTAATTTTTTGAGTAGGGAAAATATGAAGAATGTTCATAAAGAGAGTAATAAGGTACCAACTAATAGTAAAGAGAAAGTAAAATGTAACTTGGAAATCTATCTTCCAAAGGCCAAAGAAAGTTCATCTCAGGACAGTGTAATACCAGATGCACTTACACAAGACTGCTGAAAGGGCTTGGCTGGGGTAGCAGTGAGCCACCAGGAGCTACTGCATGCAGGTCCTGCAGGAGCTGGGCCCTGGGAAAGCTGCTCAAGCTGCTTGGGCAGGAGGCTGGAGGAGCCTGAGGAGTCCACATATAGGAACCAGGAAGCAAACCTCTTCCTCCATGGTGCTTCACTAGCAGTTTCTGCTGGTATAGGAAAAGAAAGAGGCAAGATCCATCTCAGTGAGCAGTCAGAAAGGGTCCATTGTCAAGAGACAACAAATCAGTAGCTGGTGCAGGTGCACTCACTGGAATGGAGTTGTTGGCCTGCACAGTTATTGCACATACAGCTTTGCTGGAATTTACCACTTTTCTGAGGGCTTGCACTAAGTAACAGTCCCAGGACCAATGCACAAGAATGCTGGTTGAAGTGTCAGTTTTCTGATTTGAGACATGTTGGTGAATATGAAGAGGCATTGCGTGGTGGGTGTGTTTAGCATGTCCTTGGTGAGTAATGACGCTGCGCTCTTCATATGCTTCCTGGATGTTTAGCTTTCACTGTAGGAAAGAGTCTATTAGAGTTTGATTTTCTTTTTTTAAAAGTTGTCTTTTTTTCCTTATTGATATATGGTAGTGCAATAGTAGATAGTATAGGGTGCTTACAGATCATTTATCAGATATGTGTATTTTGAATATCTTTTCATGTGTGATCTGACTGCATTATTTCAAAAAACTATATTCAGAGGCAGATCACAGTACTCTATCTCCCAGTGTGCTTCCTCTATTAGGCTAAGTACCAATGGCTACAGAATCATGGTGACATGTTTATATACTTGGTGTAGAGTAAATTCATTTTTTGGAATTGGCCTGTGTACTTGCCCAAGAAGGCAATATCTTAATAATGACTCAATTCCCTTTAAAAAATTCCTTTGTCATTTACTGTGCCAGTTCAGTTTTGAAGAATTTTGGGAATGGAAGAGATAAAGGTTCTGAAGTCATTAGGAAAGTTTCCATTAGAATCAGATTTTCTTTTTCCATTTGCTTTGTAAGAGAAACATCTTTGAAATTCCACAGAAATACAGTGTCACCTTTCACCATGCCAGTGACATTTTTTCTTTCTGGCCATGGTTTTCTATTTTCCTTCTTAACATTAGGTTTCATAAAAGCAGGAACTGTTGTGTGCTGTGTAATCAAACAATGTTCCTTGAAAAATACAAGTGTAAGTTAAGTTCTTTGGATTGATTTAATCACAGTAATTACTTATTCTAAAAGTGAGTTACATCATAAAGTGGGTAAACTTATGACCATTTGTTATGCCCAGTTTCAACTGATGTTGGCATTGACTGAAAGTGGAGAGAGAGAAATAAATCAGGAAGGAAGGTCGAGTTCCTGAGTTATGGAACACCAGGAGTGAAAAGTGACAGCTCAGTCCTGTGGAAGTGAAGGCTGATAAGAGAGGGGGAACTTAGAGCAGGAAGTGGTCAGAAGGCATCTGATGGTGTGAAGCACGAACGAGGGCTGGGAGAAGAGAACAGAGTGCAGTGAGGAGTCCCCAGGGGAAGACCTCAGCAGGACTGGCTGCTCGAGCTCTGTGCCAGCTGCACCTCCCCACAATGACTGAGGACCAGGCCCAGGATTCACTGTAGATCCCTAGATTCAGAACAGGGTTAAGGTGGACAGCTGTGTGTGTGCGTGCGTGCGTGTGCGTGTGTGTGTGTGCACATGTGCCAGGTGATTCTGATGCATGACAGATTCAGAACCCATCTTGTAGCAAAGCAAGGCTAGAACTTCTTGCCAACATTCACCCCAAGGATGATATAAAGAAATGCTGAGTAACACAAATGTTTTGGAAGAATCTACAGGACACAGCTAGAGAACCTAGAGGCTGCTGCAAAGTGGATGTTTTAACCTAGATCTCAGGGGTAGTTTAGGCCTCTGGCACCTAGAATTGTTTTTTCATTGTGAACAGAAAAGCATGAACAGAGAGTTCTATTTTTGGACTAAAAGTATAAAAATAAGGAATTAGGAGCAGAAAAGTAAAAATTCCCAATTAATCAATTATATCCTTTTTACTATAATTGTTATAGTTAGTCTATTGCATTCTTTTTGTACCCTGAGACCACCACACAATGTAAAGAAGCTATTTAATGATAAATGGTTGTGTTCCAGATACAGACAGCTTTGAATGCTAAGTGCCATTCAATGTTTTCCTTTTTTGTCTTTTTGAGACAGAGTTTTGGTATGCGGTTCAGACTGGCCTTGAACTCATTTTGAATTCCAGGTGGGTCTCAAACTCACAATGATCCTCTTGCCTCCACCTCCTGAGTGCTGGGATTACAGGTGTGCACCACCATGCCTGGTGGAATACATACTGTCTTGCTCCAGCCAACGTGCCCGAGTAAGCCATATTTTCCATGTGATTACAACTGGTGATCTCAGCAGGTTTTGGGCTGAGCATGAGAACTAGAAAACTGATGGGAAAATTTTAAGCCTTGTAAACTTGAGGTTTAGAAAGAGAGCATAAAGTCAATTGCAAGGCCTCTTTCTGCCCAGATAATAGCATGGTATTAGAAAAAAGAAAACCAATGAGGTTAAAAGAGCTTGTAATTACTGGGACTGTTCTACACTAGCATGTGGAGATTCTGTGTCCCAAAGAATCAACTGGAGAAACCAGCTCTTCAGCTATTTCCACCCCAGCAAATGTTCAACAGCTCAACTTATAACATTTGAATGAACTATTCCTATGGTTTGTTTCAAAGAACATTAGACTATATAAGCTAACTGGAGGAGAAAAAGTTACATCATGTTGGCAAGAGAGTGCAATACTTATTCATTCAATAAACATATGTCAGATGATACATATGTGCCAGGCACTGTGGTTAGTCTCAAAAATCATAAAGGGGAAAATATGACTATTTTCATAGATCTGAGTCTGAGGAAGAAACAGAGAGTATTGTGTCCCAATGCACAGTGAGCAAGAAATAGGAATATCACGGAGCAGCCAGCCTAATCTTAGAGCCAGAGGATTTTAGAGTCACAGGAGATTTCTAGGAGCAATGAACATGCAAGTGGAATTCGAAAGGAGAGGTAGAGTCAAGGATGAGCTCCAACCACTTGAAACATCTTGCAAGAGGCAATTAAATATATTTATTCCCAACTCTGCCTTCAGTGCCAATTTGGTAGCTGGGAATCAGCAATGGCGTATTTATCCTTTTGAAATCAGCAATCCTTTAAGTGGAACTTATTCTTCCTGGAGAGCCTGTTGTTAAATATTTGCCAACACACCACTGGGAAGGCCAGACCCAAGTAGGATGGAAAATGTTTCAGGGCAGGTGTATATCACATGCAACGACTATAATGGCAGAAGAGAAAATTGAAAGGGCATTGAGGGCTGTGTGTGGAGGGGACTCTGCATCCCACTGTGGAGTTGTGACTCTCATCCCAGAGGGGGTGTGTAGTCAGATGTATGCTGAGCTAAGTTTCCCACTTGGAAACATGCAAATACTTTGCCCCTGGAGCTGCTCCTTGAGGTACATGGGAAACATCTTACACAACCTAATTGAGATGAAAGACAACTTTCTTCAGAAACCACTCCCCAAAATTAAACCCAAAAATTAAAAAGCATCACATCAGAGCACCTCTCGCTTTGGCCCACCTGTGGCTGACTGCAGGGCAGTGTCATTGTGGAGGAAGGGCCTTCTCTTGATGCACTGTGAGCTGTCTGTGGTCAGTGTGGGAAACACTAGCTTCCCCTTGTGGGCCCACACACACCTAGACTCAGCTTCTTGATTCTGTTGATGGACAGGCTTGAGCTTCGAAGCTTGGCCCTTTGCCCTGGAAGTTTTTCTAGTTTTGTAAAGATAGGAATCAAAAGGTGTTGGGTCACTTGAAAGAGAGGCTGTCATTGGATTTCCTTGCTATATTTCAAATGTAGCTTGAAGCTTTCGGTTCAGCTGTACATGAGTCACTTTAAATCCTGATCCTGTTAGCCAAAGCTCCAGGTGATTGCCGGGTGCCTGGGAAAAGTGACTTGACTAAGGAGTGTCTGTTCAACTTCCCATTCATTAGGGAAATGTCCATTTCAACAAAAAATGGTACAGAGTGGCAAAAATGACAAATGGTTTCTGTATTTCTTCTGGATGTGCCACTTTGCAGATGCTTTTCTCCTGGAGTAAAGATTGTAAGTCAGGGGATGCCTTACTTCCTGTGGTATCACTGGGCAAGGATTCTCCAGGCCATGAATTTAGGACCCAGTTCCATCCTTGCACCTCCTGAGCCCCAGCTTTGGGACTCAGTCTTTCACTCTGCAGCCCTACATATTCACAGAATACATATTTTTTCCTTGTACTTTTTCTTTTACCCTTGTAAATACCTTTTTAATTTGGTTGATTTCTAGTGGTTTTGAGCTTTCCTGGAGAATAAAAAAATAGAATCCAAATTGAGATTAGAGTGAAATAAAATATAATCCTAAAACCATCCTCAAAACCAAAAATAAGATTAAAAATCAAAATAAAGCAAATAATAACAGTTCTATTTCAGTATCAGGTTGCCCAGCATCATAGCCTAATTTGGCTCTGGTAGGCAGCCTATCATGCTTTGTACCAGCTATCTCAAATTGTTAAATATCCATTTAATGCAAATATTTCTTAGCTATGAGAGAAAGGATGAGCAATCTAAGGGAACTCTATGGAGAGCCCTCCGGTTGACAGAGAGCACATGAAGAAGGACTAGGACTAAGCTGGCTGGGGCTGCCCAAATTGGAGAACAGGCGCTAGTCAGCAGAGCTTTGCTCTACAGCTGCAGGGTTGCTGGGAAGTGGGGGGGATTCAGGGCGGCGAGGTTCTGGGGTGCAGGTGAGGAGTCTGTCGTCAGGGCTGTGGTGGTAGTGCACCACTGGGTACAGGACCACGGTGGTGGTGGTGGTGGGGCTCTGGGTTTCATTAGGGACAGTGGCAGAAAGGTGACTTTGTGAAGTCAAGACTGTGAAGCTGCAGAGGGCTGAGACAACCCCCTTGGAAGCGCTCACACTCATACTGCCAGTCCCACCACCAGGACAGCAGAGGAGACTTTCCTCTGGCGATGTCCCTCCAGCGCCCTCTACTGAAAAAAGGCTCCCCCTCTCTTATTCTTAATTGTATTATATATGCAGACACATTTATGATAAGCAAATACAATTTTATTTTGTTGTTCTTTTTAAAGGAGAATTCTCAAAGGAATCCATATACATAGGAGCTAAGGGGTAGCTACCCGATAAAGGACACAAAAGGTCCAACATTCATTTGTTCTACAGGGAACTGGAAAATCTGGTCCTCTCCGGCCTGTGTCAGTCGGTCCACAGCTACTAGCTAGCTGTGCTGGCTTTCTCAGGCCACCCCTGGGCTTCATGCAGTTGCTTACCACTCACTTTAGGTGTTAGCCCGGGACATACTTTCTAATATAGTTTTGAAGTGATAGCACTCTGTGCTTCCACTCCTGCCTTCTGCTCCCTGGGGGACCCATCTAGGCACTTCTCCAGCTTTTACTGATGCAGTCACTGAGCCCATTGTTCTGGGATGCTTTTTCTTGCAGTTCCAGAACACTGGCTTGTGTCCCCCACTCTACCCCCAAAGTGTTGCTCTGGCGCAGCTGCTCTATTTCTTGATGGCACAGTTAAGCTCTAAGCAGGAGAGTCGGAGGCTAAGACCAAGGGTTGCAAAACCAGAAGTACCATATACCCAGTTTTTCAATTGTGTGTTAAGTACTCTGACCTCAATTTTCTCATTTGTACAATGAGGGTAAAGATCACCTGCTCCTGTGAGTATCAGAATGATTGAAATAATGTGTGTAAAATACATGGAAAGTACCAGATGCATAGTAATTATTTTGTCAGTTATTACAACACTACTATGCCAATGTCCAAAGCTTAGGTTGCCAGAGAAATGCCAAACCCAGTTGTTGATTTCCTTATAATGCTAAAATTTTAGAATTTATTCTTATTACAGTTTTGAGTATCATTATTACCAACTAAAAGAAAAACAAGGTTTCTTTTTTCTTTTTTCTTTAAAATGAAGTTTTACTCTGTAGTCAAAGATGGCCTTAACTTGTGATTACTCCTGTTTCAGCCTCCTGAGTGCTGGAATTATAGGCCTGACTGAGAAATGAGTTTTGATGGAATAATTTGTACTCTCCCCTAGATTCACTTTCAGAACAGAGAATTTGCAAGGATTTTTGCATCCGCCTTTTATTTTTTAATTCAGCGGATGGTGTTGTTCATTATCCACTTGAGGGGGCATTAGAATAAATTAATATTAAAATATTTAAATTTAGAATAACGTGTTTGAAATGCCATTAGTGAGATTTATCACCTGCAATGAGCAATCAGTGCTCCATTAGCTCCAGTGCCTCTTCAGTAAGTACGGATCCTCCAGTTCAGATCATTGCCTGGCACATATGTCCTTCTGTCCTGATTGCTGGACCTCCATTCTTGGGTTTTCTGAGGACTTGCTCCCTGGCTCACTTTTCACCTCAGATGCCTGCTGTCTGACTGGGTTCTCTTTCATGGTGTCTGCCATGAGCTGGGGCCCGTTCGCTCCAGTGGTGCCATGGACTGAATCGTGTCTCCAAATTTACCTGTTGAGATTCACACCAGACCTCAGGAAGTGACTGTATTTAGAGACAGGCCCTTTAAAGAGGTGATCAAGTTAAACTGAGCATGTTGGGGTGGATCCTAAATCAATGTGGTTGGTGGCCTTGTAAAGAGAGGAGACCCAGAAACCAGAGGTATGTGTGCACTGAGGGAGGGGTATGTAAAGGGGCAGCAAGGGAGTAGCTGTCTGCAAGTCCAACACAAGTCCTTCCCTGCGGCTCTCTGAGGAAACAAACCTTGTGTGCACCTCAATCTTGGACTTCTGGCCTCAGGGGCAATGAAAACATAAATCTCTGGTGCTTGAGCCTCCTAACCTGGCATTTTGCTAAAGCAACCCTAGCAAACTAACACACAGAGATAGCAAAATTCACTTGTCCAACCAACTTTTAAAGTATTGCAAAATGTATTGCACAGAGTCAAAATAATTAAGAGCTGAAATTCCAATTTAGAGACCCAAACTGTGAAAGAGAAGCCCACCAGACCTCTAAGGCTCCACCATGATTGTTAAAAACAGACTGGAGCCACGCTGTGGGACTCAGGTCCCAGCCTCGCACTTGCTGCCCATGAGATCTTGGGCAAGTTGCTCTACATCTCTGTGCCTCAATTTTCTCACCTGGAGAACAGACCCTTTAATAGCACCTTCCTTGTAATGCTATTGTAAGGATTACAAAAGTTAATAAGTGTAAAATGCTTGCAACACCCGGACCACAGCGAATGCTGTGGAAGAATCTGCTGTGGCCTGGGCTCTGAAAAAAAGAGACTTAAAAGGAACTATAATTACAGGTTCTTTCAATCAATTAAGCACTTGCCAGCATTCTACAAGACTCCTTATTTATAAGACCTCTTTTGTTGGTTCAGACTTGTTTCCATTATTCAAAAGATAATGACCTACTTACATAGAAAATATCAAGGAAGCCATTATGGGAGGGAAAGGTCTTAAGAAATCTGCTGGGGAGAAAGCACCAGTACCTTAAATCTGCTGAAAACCAGCCAGCTCCAAATGATACTACTGTTGCAAATCAGGAAGAGGGGTGAGCAGTGGGCTGCTGCCTGGCCTGTGTGGATCCTGTAAATCTGTTCCTACTGAGCTCTTGTATTTCATGTACATTTTTTGTATCTCTATGCAGCTTCAATAAAACTTTACTTAAACCAAATGCCTTACCAAGATATATGATCCAAGCTCACCCAAGAACTTTTGAATCCTTCCTGTATATTCTTCAAGGGTATCCCAAAATACCTTTGGTAAAGAGCTCTGATCTTAGAATTAAACTTAGAACTGTGCAGGTAGACAGTTCATAAAGGATCAGAAAAACAATTTTTTAGTATATCCCATACAATATTTGGGATGTATGTATACTGAGGAATATTTATTGTCCAGCTGAAATTCAAATTTTGTCATTGTGCATTTTCATTTTCTTTAATAGTACTGTATATGTATGTGCCAAATACTGCACAGGATGTATTTGTATTTAAAATGATCTTTTAGCTGAAATTCCCATTTAATTGTGTGCCCTGCACTTCTCTGACAATCCTGCCCTGACCTATTTGCACATTCTGATTCACTCAACTCTCGCATATGTGAATTTCATGGACGAGGAAGCTGCAGAGAGGAGGCTAAGTAATTTTGCTAGAAATAGCAAGTGGAGCAACTAGAACTATCATATGCTGTTTTGTTTGTTTGTTTTTTGTTTTGTTTTTGGCAGAACCAGGGATTGAACTCAAGCCCTTATGCTTGCCTGGGAAGTGTTTATTCCACTGAGCCATCTCCCCAGCCCTGTCATAGGAGGTTGCTTGTTAACTTTTTAATTAAACTTACACCTATTATATGACCCTATCTATTCTATAACACTACCTACTTCATAGGCTACCAAAACAAAGAAAAACTATACATGAACACTATACTGAAGGTGACAAAGTCCATAGGGACAAATTGGGAATTCATAAGTGGTTTGTACGGCAAGAGTCAAAGTAAGTGAACGTATTACAGAGCCACTTCTCACTCTTGGAAAAAGAAGCTACAGATAAAGAAAGAGCAAAGCTAGAATAAACTCCCGGGTGCCTGATGGGAGTCAGAGAATTATTGTGAGCTAAGATGTAAGCAGATATTACCCACTTCTGTTGACTGAGACAGTTGGGGACAGTGACCTCCCCGCAGCAATGAGCTCACATCATGTGCCGACCTTGGTCTCTGACTACCATTGACCAATAATGGAAGTGAGACTATTCTAAAGAATGGGTTGATTCTAGGGCTAGAATACAGAGAACACAAAATGATCGTGAAGTAACTTGTGCTAGAAAGTTACAAAGTGAGTTTACAAAAGGATGTGGGCATGGCACCTGGGCACAGGAGCCAACAACTGTCCCCAAAGTTGAAGCAACTTGAGTGACAAGTTTAATGATCAGATCACAAAGAAAGATAACTCTCCATGAGTTCATAGTTGTTTTTTTTTTTTATTTTATGTATTTGGTACAGGGTCTCACTATGCAGCTTGGACTCATATTGATCCTCCTGTTTCAGCCTCCCCAGCACTGGGATTACAGGTGTGTGCCACCACGCTGGGTCTTGGTGGCCAGATCAGCATGCCTGGGGTGGGGGCAGCATAGCTATCAGTCCGTACTGATATACATTCATAGTGTAAAAAATGACCAAGACTTGAAAAGTTGCTTCCAGAAGAATTCAAATAAACATAGAAGGAATGGGGGAAATAGAAGCCACCACCAGATCCACAGCTATGAGTGCTTCAAGCCAGAGCTGGCAAAGGGTTGTGTGTGGGGGTTGGAGGGGAGTCCCACCAAAACAAGCTATTTGCACAGGCTCAAAGTCTGAGCCTTTTGAGTCAGGGGATAGAACAGTCCAGTTCTAGGGCGAGGGAGATGGCTCATTAGAATAACTGCTTCCCTGGCAAACACGAGGGCCTGAGTTCAATCCCTGGTTCCGAAAAAAAAAAAAAGAACAGTCCAGTTCTAGACTGGCTCCCAGAACAGAAAGTCTAACATTAGTGGAAAAAGAGGAGAAACACAAATAAAAGCTGTAGCTTAACTAATAGTATTGCACCAAGATTAATTTCGTAGTTTTCCTAAATATTTTATGATTACATAAGGTGTTAACAAAAGCGGGAACTAGGTGAGGCATGCAAGGATATTCTCTATATTACTTTTGCAACTACTGAGTCTAAATGTATCTCAAAGTCCACAAAACCTTATTTTATCCTCACAGTTCCTTACATTAGCAAGAGGAAAAATGTGCTAAGCAATCATGTTTGGGCTATCAGACACTTCAGACCTTCACATTTTGCATTAAAAAATTATTTTCCTGCCTTACCTTTTATCTTTAAATTGGGTCAGGAAACCCAACAAATCTATAGTTCTCTCTTCTCCAGACTTCTAAATCCAATTTCCCACTGGATGCAGTTCTTTTCATGTTCTCTGAAACAGCTCACTACCTGAGCACCTGGGTAGAATTGGGGGCTTCACCCCTTCTCAGCACCATGCTCCCCCTTCCTGAGTGTGGTTCAGGAAGAATGCATGTTCTGAGTTCTGCCTACAGTTGGAACACCTGAAGGCCCTTGAAAATTTTGTGAAGAAAGCATAGCATCTGAAGCTAGCTGCAAACCCTTATCTGAGGGGTGTCCACTTGCCTTTATTTTTGAGGAAAAATACCTTCCATTTCTAAATCTATGCCCCTTTACTTTAGTGGACCCCATCCTTGCTTGAACCTTAGAATCTCCCAAAGATTAAAAAAAAAAAATACACTGACATCTGGTGTCATGAGTGTTTCCCCAGAGATTCTAATGTTGCTCCTCTAAATATGGCAGGGCATTCTACTGTGCACCAACGTTGTGATTCAGCTTTATTTGCATTATAAAGACCACAGTTGTAGTAATTTGTATAGGAAACCAGTAACATGTGTTTTCCCATGTGGCCAGCAAGAGCAGCAATGGGAGTTAAACATGCTCTGTTGTCAGCCCATACAGGAAAATCTTCATGCACAGATATTCCCTTGTCCCAGTCCATTATCAAGGACAACTACACCTTTGGCAGGGTTCAGACATTGCCCTTCTATCTACAGAGATGTTAGAGCAGGGCGGAAGTCTGCAGCTGTGAGCTCAAATAAGGTCACAGTGTAGATGATCATGACTTTGTGTCATTTGAAACTAAGTGTTCTTCAACTAGGCTACAAAATTCCAAACACCACTGCCTACAAGTTTGCCCATCTCAGAAGAAAGCTCAAATCCCAGATAACAGGGGTGTGAAATTTTTCTCTGGGAGAAGACAGAGAGCTGCAATCATGGGTTGAGATTTCTCAATCCGAATCAAAAACATTTGATCTCCAGTCGCCTATTCTTTGAATGAACTAGTGTGTTGCAAGAAAGATTAACTCCTTGGTAGGTTTCTCTTTGTTCTTAACTCTTGTGGAGGAGAATAATAGTAAATATATCTTTGAGCTCTACCAGGTGGGAAACTAGGCAGCTATATCCATCAACCCATTTCACCCTACTTCTGCCCTGAGAAGTGACTTTCTCACTTGGCCTCTGTGGGCTGCTCCTACTAGGCACCAGGCCAGCTCCCTGTGAGCCAGTGGGTGGGGTCCAGTGCATCAGCAGCTTCTGCCTTTCAGACAGTGTAGGTAAAAAGACACCTCAGCCTAGAGCTGACGACAAAGGTCCCACACCCTCTTCTGCCCAAGATGTGCTTCTATGGGTGGTCAAGGTGAGCTCCAGCACTGCTTTCATGTGGGACCTTGAACAGCTGGAGTTTTATATCCCCTGTCAGGCAGCTGGTGGGACAGACTGTTCCACAAACCTTCTATGTTAGTTACCTTGCTGTGAAATGAACTACTAGCAATCTGGTGGCTTTAGTAATGACTGTCACCTCAGAGTTGCCACAGGCAGGAATACAGGCATGGCTTAGCTCAGGCTCTAAGAAGCTACAGTCAAGGTGCCAGCTAGGCTGTGCTCTCACTGAGAGACTCAAAACAGGAGGAATCTGCTTCCACAGCTCCTCAAGGTGTTGGCAGAGTGCTGTCTCATTGGGGTCCTGTGCCCAAGTGTCCTGGTTGGGGGGATAGTGGGCTTTCTGTCCTTATAGGTCACCCACAGTCCCCTGCATGTGTCCTTGTCCATTACCTCAAAGCTACCCAGAGAGAGCCTCCTTCTTCTGTGAAATAACTCAATTGAAGGAAAGACCTTCCTTGCCTCTGCCACAGGAGACAACCTCGTTGAGAAAGAGGCACCCAAAGCATTTGTCACAGAATGCAACTCAATCGGTTGTCCCCCGCTGTCCCCCTACAGGTGGTTTTGAAAGATAGAGTTTAACCTATTGGTTGCATAAAGTCTTGACAAATACATATTGTCTAACCCCTGAAGAAGCTGATACCGAGAAAGGTTCAACATCTTTCCCCAAGGTTACTAAGATTATAAATCTGCATTAAGTTGTATAAAAGTGATAATTAATGAAATAATCTATGGAAAAGTACTTGATAAATTAAAGAATACAGCACTAATATTAAGCATCTTTCATTAAATGCATGGATTTTTTTGTTCTTAACAGAAAAGATCCTGATTATATTTGCCCTTTGAAAATCTGTATCTAGGCAAAATTCAGTTGACATGGTTTCATGGCACATTAACAACAGTTAAATCTTTCTAAATGCTTCTAGAGTAATCCAATGTGTAGCATACAAAGCTTAAGTGGGGGGAAATTAATCAAAGAGCAAAATCTTTAATCTCTTTTTCTGGTCTTCCTTTTTTTCCTGCTGTCTCAGTTACTTTCCTCTCATTGCTGGGATAAAATACCCATCACCCAAAATGAAGGAAGGAGAGGTTTATTCAGCTCACAGTTTGTGGAAGTTTCAGTCCATACTCAGCTGGCTCCAAGGCAGAGTGGCACATGGCAGAGGGCAGCAGCTCATGGCGGTAGAAAACAGCAAGACAGAAAGGACGAGTAGGAGTAGTGGCAACGGACGCGACAGAGAGCTCGTCTGGCTCCCTTAGGTCTCACTCAGGCTGTCTGCCCCAGGCTGGACGCAGCACTCACACCCATAATCCCAGCACTGGATCACAAATTAATCACAAACTCTAGAAATCTGCCCATCGCTTCATGAGGCTTTGGAGGGACGACTAGACACAAACCATGACACCTGCTTTCTCTCTGTTTCCTGTTCAGATCTTTGAGTTCCATGAATGTACCACTGACCTTCAGAGAAGCAGGCTGTCTTTTCAGACCCCCTCTGATACCCAAAACACAGAGAAAGCAGAGAGTCCTCCCCAGAACCCTGTGTTGTCCATCTGAGCCCAGAATCCTCTCTGACTTCAACCAAGAAGACCAGGGAGCCAGAACTTCTGAAAGCTTCTGAGTGGGGTCCCAAGAGGTTGCTGGGATAAGGGCCCTCAGGGTTTCCCACCAGAACAAACCTTCAAGACCTGAACCTGGTCACCATTAGGCTTCCCTGAGCTAGATAACTGCTGCTGTGCTCCAACTCAGAGAGGAGAACAATCGCACCATTGTTTGTCTAGCCTGGGATTTATCTCTGGTTATTTCAGGCAGTGAGGACAGACTGCAGAGATTCCCACATCTCCCTGGCACTGAGGCTGGTTGCTAACAAACAAAGATTCCCACTCTCTCATGCAGCCTACCACCTACAGATAAGAAGCCATTCCTCCAGTTATTAAATATTACCTGTGTGTTCCAATTGCAACGTTCTCACAGGATTTTCTGCACACTGTTTTTAACAACCTTGTGATAGACACATGTGGTCACAGAAATGCATAGCCTCTCAAGGTGAGGTAGTATATGATCAAAAATCAGAGGGACCTGGACCGAAAACCTAACTTGGCTATTGAGGGCCTGATTACCTGGTTTCTTTTCTTGGTTTGTCTTTCACTTTCTAAAATGAGAGCGATGTCATGACAGTAAATCCCCAGCTTATGAATGGGTTCCATTCTGGGAGAATGTCCATAGGTCAGATTTGTTCGGAATCCTGCAAAGTGAGTTATATACAAGTACCCTGTGACTCTTAAATAGCACACATGTCAAAGTCCACAGCATGAATGTTCATAAATCAGGGACCTCCTGCATGCAGTTCACTGGTCTGTTCTAAAATTAAATTGATTGAATACATGTAGATATTTTCAAAGGGAATGGGCTAGATTGGCACTGGCCAGGACAACACTCCACAGTGACAGCGATGTCCTTCATCTATCCTGTCCAGTACAGTTGTACCAGACACATGTGCCCACCGATCCCCAAAAGCACAGCCACTTTGGGTGGCATTTTCTGAATTTTTCCCCTCCTGCTTCCAAAAAGGCCATAGGCTGTTATATTCCCACAGGCCACGAACACAGGCCACCTTTCTGCCTGTGGTTTTAGGAAATGAATGCTCACTAAGAAGTCACCCTGGGAGGACAGACGAAGCTGCATCCAAGCAGAGAGTCGACCCTAGGGCTCCAAGCTCCTCAGCCAGCTCTGTTGGACTCCCGGGCAGCAGACCTTAGTGGAGAAGGGCTGGGTGTGGCACCTAGGAGGCTGCTCCTGCGCTGCCTGCCAGTGCACCTGAGAGGCAACTTCCCATCGGCTGGGCAGTTGGACTTAAAGAAAATAAAGCCATGCCTTGTCTTTGCCTCCCAGGAGAGTAAGAGTCACCTCTGCTACTGGATCATCCTCAGCCAGAATGGAGATGCCCTCACCAGGGCTCCAGGTGGGACTGACTCACAGACTAGCGTAGACAGTGAAAAAGTGAAAGAAGATATTGGGAGGAAAGGATAAAATGGATCAGGGAGAGCAAAATGTTTTACCTGTTCCAGACAGAGGTATTCCAGCTTCGCACACCAAGCATTCTTTTTGCCTTCCCTTAATAGAATCACAGTTCTCCGTGCAGTGTCTTGCAGTCTGCAGCCTTGCTCATCAATAGCCTCAGAACCGTAATTACTAATTCTTTCTGCTGGCTAAGTAGAAAGAAGACAAATTTTATTCATTACATTATCATCCTGGTAGATAACCTCCCATGGAGCAGGGGAAGCAACTTGCTGGCTGGCCAGGATTTTCTATTTAACTTGCTGATATCAGATTCCCTCCATATTCCATATGCTAACTATAAGCCTCCCGAGGGTTGGGCTGCAGAAAAGGCTTTCTCTAGAACAGCACTACACAGGGCAGTTGCCACTAGCAATGGCAGCTACTTAAATTCAAATTAAAAAATAATTATAATAAAGATTAAAAATTTCATCCTCGGTCCTACAGGCCACACTGGGCTCGAATCGCCCTGTCGGAGAGCATTAGGAAGGACACTACCCAGAGTGCAGTGCGCTCTATCACACCGTGCTGCTCCAGGAAGGAGGATCATTATCCATGCATTTGGAAAAGGGGCTTCAAGTGATCACTTTTGTTGTCATCAAGTTTACCTTGTACTTTAAAAAAGTAGGAATAAACCTTGCTGTATTTCAAATCCTAATGAATCCTAATAGTCATGATTTCATGCATCATTCACAGATAAAGATGAAAAGCTGTGCCCTCCCAGTACCCAGAAGTTGTCTCTCTTTTGAAAGCTTTTACCTGTTCTGCTTCCTGGGGGTGGATGACCAAGAGAGCAGTCCCAGTCCGTGAGTGACAGGGCCTTTTATGTAGTGAGGCTCAGTTACTCTGCAAAGGTGAGAAGAACACAGGGGCCTGTGCTTGGGGTGGGCACTGGAAGTGCCCTGCTGCCAGCATGGGTTGAACTTACAGCCATTGCTGCTCTCCCCAACAAGACGCAGTCTGCAGAAGGTGAGGGAGAAGCTGCCACCAGGATGCGGGTAATGAGGGCAGTGAGCTATGGATTCTACTGAGAGAAGGTGGGATTGGGGCTGAGCAGCCTGGGTGCGCATGGCGTCTGCACAGCGGGTCATCTGGAGAAGGCACTGGTGCTCCTCTGCATTGCCCCAGCGATGCCATGCCCTGAGATGGCACGGGGGGGGGGGTTGCTGCTACGTCTGAGCTTTGAGCCTGATGCCACTTCCCATTAGGAGCCATTATTCCTTTCAGCAGGAGCCAGTGGCAGCATGTCATGCAGCCCACTGCACAACAGAGCCAGAGCAGAATCTTTTCAGTTTTGCCCTAAAGAAGTAGAAGCCATGCAAGACAATGGGAAAAGTAGGCAAGAAGCAGGGAAGGATGGCCCGGGTCCAGCTGCCTGCCTGTGTGACACGGCAAGTCCTCCATGGGGGGTTGTCTTGCTATGTAAGCACAGTTGTTTCTGAGATATGTTAAAAACATATCCCAGTTCTTGTGTGTTTTCTGAAATCCTTGGTGCTTGCCAACTGACATGCATGACACATGGAGCTAGCCTTGGGCCATGAGGGGCCATGGCTCTGGCTCTATCATGCAGCCACATGCAATCTAGGTGACATCCCAGAGGCAGGGTGAGGGAGAGATTAACACAAAAGCCAGGTTTCTGAGTCTTCAGGCCTCGGATCCAGTCAGGTCTTCTATTTACCAGTCCAGTCTCCCAGTCTGTGATCCACTCCCCTCCTTCCTGAATCCATGGTGGAGAGCAGAAGCTCTGGGTAAAAACCCCAGCTCTGCTGGTGAGCCTTCCAAGGTGGCTTTCTCATCTGTGAAAGGGATCTGTCAGTGCCTGGGGACACCCTCTCCCTCCACCCCCACCCTGAGCTGTCATAAATTCAGAATCACAGGTCTTACCATAAACGAGGTCAAAACCTGCATTTTAACAAAATCCCAGGTTTATTTGCACATTAGTCTATGAAATGCTATGGTATACTAGATAACACTGCATTATGACAAAGCAGTCTGCAGAACACATCAGAGCCCCATGGGGGTCTGGCTCACACAGCCTGCCTGATAGTGTTAGTCTAGGCACACTTCACAAGTGTATTCTGAGGCTGTGCCCCCATGGGTGCCCCCCCCAGTGAACACAGCTGTATGCAGCCAGGTAGTTGTATAGAGAGTTTAGGAGACGAAGGGCCTAAGGCCAATGAAGGGCTTTGCAAGGCATCTTCTGAAAGCCAAGGGCTGAGGGAGGGGACACTGGTTAAGTCAAAGTCTGTTGGCACAACTTCCCATTGAGATGGGTGCTCCAGTGGGGAAGATCTGGGAACACAAGATCCTGGGGAGGCTGAGCGGTAGCTGCTCCCCAGACCCAGCAGAGCTTTTCTTGGCCTCAGGTTTCTGCAGTTCCACTTCTGTGTGGCTATTTTTATTTGCTTAATCTGACAGCCTGGGTACAAGAGAAGCAGGGCCAGCAGGGAACAGAGCAAAGTGAGCAAAGAGGTGGGCTTAGCTGGAGCCTGGCTTCGGCGTGAGCCCATGGAAGCCCAGGGGTCTACACTCTGGTGCCTTTCAGCCATGGGCCACAGTGTGCCTGAGCACAACAGGAGAGGTGCTGCTCACAGCGAGGGCAAGGGGATGAGGAGGACCCCATTAATCCTCTGGAGTTCTCCAGATAAGAAAGAAGCTGGAGGCTACAAGAACCCATACTCCATCAGGGTGGGGCTCCACTGTTCACAGCACCCCTGTTCCCCAAGTTCTGCTCCCCAAGTTCTGCTAGTCATGCTCTGGCCTCTGAGACACCAGTGTCACCTTCCTGGAGGGTTTGAGCTAGGAAGCATCTCTTGGCTTTTGATCTGCATTGGCCTTATTTCAGTAGGAATGGATCTATACACATAGCTTACAAAAATACCAGGTCCAGCACAGCGCACTACGCTTCGGTTTGCTCTGGGTGCTCCCAAGGGCAGGGCTGAGCACTGTGCTCCATGGTGCTTCTGGAACAGGATCGCTGTCCCATCTGGACAGGAAAGGTGGGGAGGAGACACTTCCAACCCACATCCCCTCCTAAGTGAGGTCTTGGCAGTCTTCAGGTCCTTGGCTCAGCTGACGTCACTGTAGGGCCATAAAATGCCCACATTGGCTCATAGATTGAGCATAAATCACACATAAGCAGTTAAAGGAATTCCTGGAGATGTGTTTGATTTGTATTTCCTGTTTAAGATCCAGAAGAAAATCAGAGATGAATGTGAATATTTAGGACCAAAGACTTGCAAGACAATCTGTCATTTATGATAAAGAGGGAATCTTTTGCCCACTTACTCGGCAATGAGGCTACAGCAACAATTTTCTTAAGACTTTCATGCCCTCTCCTGTCATCACTGCTCTTAGAGATTGGTAGCTCCTCACCAGCTACAGCTAGAAGAGTGTCCAGCCCCAGACTAGGGAGCCAGAGCTCTATATGTGGAGCCAATGTAAGTAGGCTTCTATATTTAAAATGTTTGAAAACTCCTGCAACATGAAACTTTTGTTTTTAATTCATGGAACTCATTTATATTGCTAAGGTCCTAGAAAGTCCTGCAGCCAAGAACCTCAGCTTTTTGTAAATACACTTGCTTGCAAAACACCAGGAGTTGAGCAGGTAGTGAGAAGCGAACACCAGCCTTCATGGGAAAGGCGCTGGAGGCAGTCTCTTGAGCCGAGGCTCTCTTTACCATCTGCACTGACCAGCTCCCTGCAGTTTCTTTTTCTCTCCCATTACTAGTTTCTGCTAGATTCAAAAAAAGTTGAAGACTTAAAGGATAAACAAGAACCAGGAAGGGTGGCCTTCACTGTGGTCAAGCCAATCTTCCAGTGCACCCCTCACAGCGTTCCTCACCTTCTTCTCTCCAATATCCAGATCTAGAATGATTTGAGAGAGGTTTGCACAGGGCACCAGGATACCCAGGAATCCACAGGTGGGAGAGCTCTCAGGTCAAGAGGGCACCATGACACTGTGTCTCTGTAGGCTTGGGAGCTGGGAGGACTAGGTCTTCTGCTGTCTATCAAGAGTGACAACCAACTGTGTAACTTATACTGAGGAGAAAGGCCCAGATGACCCCTGCTCATGCTGACACCAGAAGAGAGTCATCTGAGAAGGAAGCAATTGGCAGGGCTCTGTTCTGGTGTGTTCGATATATTTTAGTTCTATATAAGTCTGAGGGATACAGACAGAACATGTTTGTTCTTCCTCCAGTAACAAGAGCAGGACACATATGAAAATTTTCTTGGATAGTATTTGAGAGCCACTGGGTGGGTCTTCCTGTCCCCAATATACTTTTCATACAATTAGCTGATACCTGAAATTCCATCAGTAGCGAACTATCCCTTTGAGATAAGTCAGTGCTTCTCAGCGTGGGATGCTGCACCTGCCCCTCTTCCTTGTGGGAACAGGTTGCCAGGTGCTACCCGTAGGGTTTTTGATTGCATAGGAATCTGTGAGCTGCACTTCTAACAGGCGCGAGGAAGACGCTGCTGGCGGAGGGACCCTCACTTTGAGAAGCATGAGACAGAAAGCCTGAATGTGAGAGTGCTGGACAGAGCTATCAGCCGATGGTGGTACATGCCAGCCTGCCGTGCTCTCTAGTTCTTAAACTTGGCTGGCTCATCAGCACTGCCTGGGAGTGTGGAAAGACCTCAGTGTGCAGGCTGAACCCCGAACTGTGGTGAGCTGTGCTCAAGGCGCGCTGCTGTAAGTGGAAGATTATAGAGAAAGCCACTCACACTGCATTCACCAAACACTCATTTCTAAGAGCTGGATATGTTCTGGAGAGGATCGAGAACACCTCTATCCCTGTGGGGATGACCCAGCAGCCAGCTGGTCTTCCAAGAGAGGTCAGGGACAGGTAAGCCAGTTCCAGGCATGTACCCAAATCCAAGGCTCAGACAGCTTTATTTTTCCCTCATCATCTTCTCTGCCTACCACCTCTGAATGGTCTGAACTTGTTGCCCTAGCCCGTCACCTATCCCTCAATCCTCTGGAGCTAGGAGAAAAGGGTTTCTTCCCTGCCTCCCATGTTGTGTGTTCACTCTGCCTCCTGCTTGGTCTTACGGGAATCAGTCCACTCCGTTCCTCTCCAGGGCTCTTCCTGTTCGAGTCCTCCCAGTTTTCATCTGAGCCTTGTGGCCTCTCTGGGGTGGTACCCTCCCCTCACTAAGCCTCATGTCCTCACTTGCTCAGCCGCACACTGCCCGGGAGGTGTCCTGCCAACACACGCAGGTCCTAGCGTGGGTGCCTCCCTTTTTCTGGGGCTACTGGCTCCTCCCTGGTGGGTCCTCACTCAGGGCTTTCACACAGGCTTCCCTGGGGACAAGGAGATATCCCAGAGCCCGACTCGCATTGAGCCTTCTCACCCAGCCCTTTCACCATGATGTTCCCCCAAACTGTGTTCTTCTCCCCAAAGGCCAGGCACAATAAGGGCCAGTGATATAAATACTGTGTCACACTCACCCTTGTCAGCTAACCCTGTTGGTTTGCTGTCTTTCTATATAGAAGAAAGGAAGCAATGAGGGGTTGAGAGTCTCCACTGACAGGTGCTACCTACCACTTACTCATCAGGGACCCATTGTGTGTTTCCCAGTCCTGTGGCACAAACAGGAGGACGTGACCCCTGCTTTCCAAATTCACCTTCCTAGCTGTCACTCTAGGGATGGCAGGTCGATCCCATTGACAAGAGACTCTTTGGTTTAAGGAATATTCAGCCACCTTAGACTGCAAGATGCACCCTAGACTTGCAGATGCATAATACATTTTGTTAGGACATTTATTACATTAAATTTTCCCAAAGGACAAAATAGTATTCATAAAATGTATAAAACTAAAGTCCTGCATCTGAGTAACTAAGACCTAGACTGGCCCAGGTCTGGGAGGGGACTCCTCCCACACTCACAAGTGAATCCTCTCACCCGGAGCCATTCATGCAGCTGAGGAGCCACGAAACGAGAGTGCCACAGAAACTGCTGGGGCTGCAAACCTTGGAGCATATCTAAAGCCAGTGCTGTTATCCCTGACCTCTCTTTTCCTTCTCTGCTGCCCTTTCCTCAGTTCTACCACCCAAGGTGCAGCTGCGCCACGCACATGTCCTCCAGGCCCTGCCGCTCAGCCCTCTGATCCCATTTCCTCTTCTCCTCAGCCCTGCCCATCCTTCCTGCTGCCCAGGATACTTTCCCAGATTTCCGGGAGGGATATAGTTTGTGTTTGAGGGTGGAGAAAAGAAAGGAAAAGCTTTATTATCTGAACCACAACCGTTAGGAATGTGCCTCCTTCCCATCTCCACAAGCCAGAAAAAAAGAGGTACTCTCCTGAGGAACCTGGAAGGGAGCCTCTGGGCACACAGAGACTTCGAATAAGGGCCCCCTGCACCCACTCTTCACCACCCTAGTCTGCAACACTATCCTTTTCTTTCAAAACAATACATCTAGTAGAGAACTTAAATAATATGTTAACCCTAACAAAAGAAGATAGGAGCTCACGCTCTCAGTAGGCCTGGTCATGTTTTCTTAGGAGCCACAGGACCCCTGTAGAGAAGACGACTGCTGGTTACAGTGACGGGGACACAGGGAACGCAGGCCTGAGCTACATGGGCTCTGTTCCTAGCTCCCTAATCACATGAGTACTTGCATAGACAAGATGGGGATTATACTAGTCTTAGACAAGTTTTCTCACCTGGCAAATGTTTTGCTAGTTCTTCTACTCAGGGTTTTTATCAGAGTAGGCAACAGTGCCATCTGCTGTTCAGTAGAGCTTCACACTGGGGAAGGAGAAATCAGAAACCAGAACTTTTCCCAAGTGGTATCACCTACCCTAATTCCTCTGAGCCAGGAGCTGGGGTCTATGGCTATCTTCCTATTTGTTTTTTGAGGAGTTCTCTTTATTTGGTATGAGCACGTGTGACATCATTCTAATCATAACATATTTTGATTGCAGTTATAACATTCTTGGACCATGTACTTTCAGAGAACCTAATAGAGTCAAAGTACAACTTGCAAGCACTACTTAATTGAGTTTACTCGTGGCCTATAAATTGGACCCAGGCATAGGCAGATTGACTGGCCCCACACAGAAGGGTGCCGTCAGTGTGATTCCCACCTCCACTTTACTCTGTGCCTTAGGACACATCTATCCTTCGCTTCTGTTACTAGCTGGGATCGGCCAAGGAGAAGCACTAGTGGGAGACCAGATGGTAGGAGTGAGTGCGGTGAGGGTATCCACCCTGGATCTTGACCTGTTGGTTGATTAGGAACTGGCTGTCTTATCTATCAAAAACTTCAGCTCCTTCTGGGCAACTGTTGCTGTATGGTGTCCCTGTTGGAGTTCTGCAAATCCCTGCCCCACTTGACAGTTCCCTGCAATGGTACCAATTTAAACGTGACTCCCGCGTTGTAATTCTGCACATACCCAGACAAATAGTAAATTCCCTTTTTGTAGATCCTCCTCCAAGGCTCAAATTTGAGTGTGTCATCTTTTGCCAGCCACAAATCACTCAGGAATTCGTTTAGGAGATGGCCCAGGAAACCAAGCTTCCTAATAAAACCAGGGGGTTGTTTTTCTCATATAGTATTAGATGATTTCATGAATTAATCTTTGTGGAGACCACAGAGCATGGGTAACTTGCGTATCATGATTGGCCAAATTATCCAGCAATCTTGCAGGGATAGGTGTGAGCATAAGGTACTGGGAAATTGAGGGATTAATGCTCTGCTTTTCTATAGTGACCACACTGATTGTAATGGTTCCAAAATACAAGCACAGTATTTTTCATTTCTTACAATGAAGAAAGAGGCAGAGCTTGTTTTTCTACCAGGGTTCAGGCCTTAACCATTTTCTTGCTTTGGTCAAAGGTATATTAGCAAATGTAACACAAAAGAGAAGCTGTACATGTACATTTTTGGTATGTCTTTTGCTAGCTGCCAGGGGCACTAGGGCCACCACGAAAGGACACCAGAGTGCCTGTCTGGAGAGTGAGCTATGTGTGTATAGTCACTGTAGGCAATCCCAGCACCCCAGCTGAGGTCCCTAACATGCCACCCTAGACATCACAGCCCCTGGCAAGCTGTTCAGACCAAGGCAAAACATTACTGGTTGATCCATAGAACTGTGAACAAATAACACGATTACCTTAAGCCATTACGTCTTGGAGTGGTTTGTTACACTTCACATGTAATGGCAACAGTAATTACAGACTGTAGGGTCTGCAGGCCTTTCCTAATGGAATTAAAGGGAAGAGGAGAAGTTGAAGGCCAGGAATGTCCAGCTGAGGCAGCAAGCAGAAAGTCAGCATCTTTTCTGGCAGCATTCAGGGAACCCAGCTTCTCCTGTCATCTCAGGTGGATGTGCCCGGGAAACAAGCCCAGCTCCTGAGTCCTGGGTTGCAAAATTACAGCAATAAATATTGGTACCCATAGGGTCTCTCAAACTCAGTTTCAAAGCACAGCCCCCACACCTGCAGCAACAATGTCAGTGGAACTCAAAAATAAATGCAGATTCTCAGACCCTGTAAGAAGCTTTAGAAACTCTAGGAGTGGGACTGAGTGCCCAGATTTTAGCATGCTGTCTAGGCAATTCTGATGTAGGCTCATGTTTGAAAATCACCCACATCAAGCAAGGTACTGTGGCTGGGAAAGGAGCAGACTCTGATACAGTATGAGGACATCAGGCAACATGCAGTATGGAGACCTCTGAGCCACTTAAGTCTGCCTGTCCTCAGAAGCAGCTCCAGCATTCCACAACAATAGTGACTTATTCAAAGAAGTTGTCGACCATAGCCATTTACAGCTCAGCTTAATATTATGGACTTGCGATGTATACTTCATGTTTATACTTTTCTGTTGGATGGTTAAGACCTAGATAGAGCAAGACTTATATACCAACACAAGTAATTTATGTTTCTTATGAGGTCAGTGAAGTCCCCTCAGGGTTTATCTTGTAATCCTGTACCTTATTCTGCAGATCCTTTGCCTGTGTCATCCATGTGGATGAGTCACGGTCAATGCTTGACCAGTTTGCTCTCTGTGAGAGCCTGAGAGAAAGTTTTCTCTCCATGTGACTCTCCCCAGGCACACTATAGAACTTCAATCTCTTTCCTCTGTGGCTGCATAATCTCCTTGTTCAGAAAATTTGGAGTTCAACTGAGTTTCATGATATTGCAGTACAGGTTCTCCTATGTCCTGAGTCTTCACTGACCTTGAAAGGCTAGGGCCAAAATGTTGGCTGGCCTTGTGGCTCTTCTATTTCTCCAACTCTGATTTGTGAACATAGGTTGTTAACCATCCAGAAGAAAAGCTGATTAGTATCCTGCAGCATATGCCATTCACTTTGCCTTATCTGACTCAATTGATTTTAGTTGTTGTTGTATGTTTCCTTTTGTATTTCTGCTTTTTGCTTGTTATACTAGGGAGACTATATGATATTTACACATGTGTGTGTGGTTTATTTCACTTATGAGTATATGTTCAAGTGGCATCCACTTCAGGATAAATGCTTCAAACTTATCATTCTTAATAGCTGAGTAACACTCCATTATATAGAAATACCACATCTTTTTCAACCATTCCTCATGTGTATAGGACACACCTGTGTATAGACAGTACAGTTGGGATAGATAACGCTGTGCTTCTACATAATCATATGAGAGGCAAGATTTGCACTAATGGTGCTTAGACAGAATATTATGTCGGCTTCTAGTACTATGGTCATCCATTAGGATAATAATTATTGAATTTCTGATATAATTCAGGTATAAAAACTAAGATATGTAAATAGCTACACTCTTAATTTACTGATAAGAGACATCTGCTATAATAATGTCTATAAGTATAATATCATGTATGCACCTTGTATGATACCAAAACAGTATGAAAACAGTTTGCAATGTATTAATTTATCGAATCTGTCTTGTTAAGGTGTCTTGAAACTGTCTGATTGATATTTGTACTTCAATAAAATAAAAAATAAATTAAAAAAAAAGAAGCAGCTCCAGTCCCCTCTGAAGATGCCATCTGCATAAAATCTTTCAATCTCTACCTGCCAGGCAGTGACTCCTAAGGAGAGGCCCATGCCTTCCACAATCCATCCCACTACAGGGCCTGAAACAGGGCTAGATCCAGGTAGCCCAGATGGACAGCACCCAACTTACTCTGACCTTACCCACTGATGCTGCAGGGCACAGGTGAGAATGCAATCTATTTTAAGGCTGATAGATAGGAAAAGAAGCAATATTAGCAGTGCTGGAGGTGGCTTGGACCAGCTCTTGAGAGTTGACTGATAAATGTTCAGAAATTTTACAAGGTGGTTATGAAAAATAGCCCTTATTAAAACTTACACAAACCTGCAAGTATATAAAAAATAAAAGATATAAATCTTCCAAACTCTTATTTATCTTCCTAGGTTTTATTATTACCTATCTTCTGGAAGCTGTTTAACTATAGGTGCAACAACTCTGTTGTATCTATAGAAGGAAAATGTGCCATAAAGGCAGTCTACAGTGCTGCATTCCATTGTATGTTTATAGCTGAAGGTGACCCAGAGTGAGTAAACTTATAAATTGGAAGTCATCAAATCAGGGCTCATTTTTTCCCCTGAAGGCTGAGAGTTAAACACTTGTCAGCATCCCATGGAATACAAGGCTTGACAAGGCTGCACCTACTTTCTCAGGTAAACTCATCTGAGATTTAGTATCTAATATATCAGCTCCATAACCTCAGAGTAACATCAGTGTTACACCTGGCCTATGTTCCTTTCCTGTAGCTGCTGTTACAATGATCACAAATTAAGTGGCATAAAACAATATAAACTTATCGGTCCATAGTTCTGGAGGTCGCACGTCTGACACTGGGCCTCACTAAGCTAGAAGGAATTGTTGGTAGGCTTGCAGTTGTTCTGCATTTCTGTCATGGTTTGTGTCTGGTTCTTACCCCAAAGCTCCGTGCGGTCACTGGGGAAGACTTCTAGAGTTTGTGGTTAACTCGTGATCTGCTGGGATTATGGGTGTAAGTGCTGCTGGGATTGCGGATGTGAGTGCTACAGCCAGCCTGGGGCAGGGAGCCTGAATGCAGCATGAGGGGGAGAGGCTTGTCTCTGCCACCATTGCTGCCACTACTCTTCCCATTTGCTCTTGCTCTTATGCTCTTTGCCGCCACCATGAAAGACTTCTCTGTGCCATGTGCCGCTCTGCCTTAGAGCCAGCCGAGTATGGACTGAAACCTCAAGTAACTGTGAGCTAAATAAACCTTACTTTCCTTCATTTTGGAGCTCAGGTATTTGTCCCAGTAATGAGAGAAGAGTAACCAAGACAATTTCCTAGAGAAAAGCCTGTTATCCCAGCTCTTCTGTACCCAAAGGCCTCCCTTTCCACATTCTCTGATGTGAGGGCCTTCCTGCACCAGCAGAGTCAGCAATGGAAATCTTCCTTTTTTTTTTTTTTTTTTTTTTTTTTTTGGCAGAATTGAGGATTGAACTTAGGCCCTTGCACTTGCCAGAGAAGCACTTAGTCCACTGAGCCATCTCCCTGGCCCAAAATCTTCCTTTTGATAGCAACTCTTTAGTTCTGACTGCTCAACTTCCCTTTTCTCTATCGAGTGGCTCATTGCCTGGAATCTGAGGGTCAGCTGCTTACAGCTGTCAAGCCAAGGCCAGTTAGTCTCCTTGTCACAGCAGCTAGCAGTCAGAATGAAGCACCAGGACCTTCCTGCAGAGGCTCAGGGAACTGTGGATGGTGAATGAAATCTACGATGTGTAGCCTGCTCAGGCCCCTCCCTTCACCCACCCAACCACACCTCACTGGAGTAACTTGTGTCCACAAAAGCTTTGAAAGTACATGTTGGGGATGGGCCAATTGCATAAAGCACTTTTTAAAGCTCTATGATAGAACAAGGTTTCTTGATTTGAAGAACAACAATCCTGGTGTGGTATGCCCCATAGCAATACTTATCCATTGCTGATAGGGTGACCATAATTTCTGCAGCAAACTACAAAGACAGAATGACATTGCAAGGACTGTACCTGTGGATTAGGGTGTCCTTATAAAGAAAACAAATGTGTAGCCTGCTAAGATGTTGCTTGACGTATATAGGCAAGAAAAAGCCATGCAAAATTTGGGGCAGAATCCTAAATCAAATCATCCTACGAGATGCATGACCTCTCTCACTGACGTGCAGTCCTTGTAATAAATACACTGTAAAAAAGCCATTGCATATAGTAAGAATTTTCTTTAAGGTTTCTGGGCAAACTGGCCATTACCCTGGCAACTATACTGCGAGAAGGGGGAATACATCCTTTCCCAGGAATTACTAGGTACCTGTTCTTTGTGTGTGTGAGGCTGGGAATCACACCCAGGGCCTTCTGCATGAAGGCAAGCATTCTACTACTGAGCCCCACCCCTAGGCCTAGCTACCTGTTCTTACGTGACATACTTTCCCCAGAGATATGAATTACCACCACAGCTGGCAGAAGGGCAGTTCCTGGAGGGCAGGGATGGCTAGTGTGCTTGCTCATGTTCCTGTCATACTGGGTCCACCATGGACACTTAACATGGTTATTTTCTCATTCTCAGGTTGTGTAGGTGCAAAAGGTCTTAGCCATCAGCAGAATGTTCACACAGTAAGTATGATTTAGCCCCCAAAGGGCACCTGCTTACTCACTACACCATACAGCTTTCTAATCTCCGGATAAAACGCAGGCAAACTTTTCTGTACTTAAGATTTTATAGTTTGTGAGCCAGGCATAGCAGCATATGGGATTACAGTGCCTGTAATCCTAGCACTTGGGAGGCTGAGGCAGGAGGACTGTTGTGAGTTTGAGGCCTATCTAGGCTATAGAGTAAGTTCAAGGCCAACCTGAACTGCATAGAAAAACCCTGTTTCAAAAAGACAAAAAGAAAAAAAATTATGGTTTGTGTCTCCCAAGCCTTTATGTATTAAAGTCTAATCTCCATTATGAGATATTAAAAGAGTGAAAACTTGATCCAACTATAGAGTTTAGAGGAGGGACCTTGGGGTGTTAAGATAAAAAAGGTAGTTAGAGTGGTCCTCCCATGACTGAATGCTAGCGAGTTTGTAAGAGAGACCAGGAGAGAGAGATACGCACACACACTCCCTGTCTCTGGCCGAGCAATGCAATGGTGCCTTGGAGTCAATGACCAACAAGAAAGCTGTCACCAGACATAGCCCTTCTACCTGCCACCTCAGAGCCCTTGGGAAGGGAATGGTATTTGATTTATTATTTTTTTACAAAGTATGATCTAAAATTCAGAAGTCATAAAGACAAAAATTGATCAATTTGATTTTCTGAAAGTTAAAGTTTTCTGTGTGAAAAAAGTAAGTGAAAGAATCTAAGAAAAAGGATATTTGCAACTCACATCAAAAGACTCATTTGCTTTACATTTAAAGAACATTTGTAGCTTAGTAAGAAAATCCTGTACTCTAAAGGAAAATTAAGAAAGAAATACAAATACAAAAAGATGTTCAAATGTTTATAATTCAAGTAACAGAATTATGACAATAAAGCTACTCTTCTTGCCTTATACAGTGGCAAAATACTTTTAAAATGCAAATATTTTAAAACAGTATTAGCAAGACTCATGGAAATTGCATTTTAAGATAGCAGATAAATTACAGCAACCTCTTCATCAGACAATTTGTCAACTCTCAATCAAATGTAAAATGCACAGAACCTTTGATGTAATCATTCCACTTCTAAGAATCCAACCTCAACAGTAAGTGTACAAGTGTAGGAGGGTGAGCCTCAAGCAGTGGTTCAAGGAAGCAGCCTAAATACCCATTATTGGGGGCTGAGAAAAACAGAAGTTATAACCCTATACTGAGGCAGTAGTCCATTTTTTGGAATTCCAGCTATCAGGAGGCTAAGACAGGAAAATAGCAAGATCCAGGCCAACTTGGCAACCTAGTGAGACCTTGCTTGATTAATAATAATAATAATAATAAAAGTGTGAGTGGGGATGTAGCTCAGTCATAGAATCCCCCTGGGCTCTGCCCCTAAGACTGAAAAAACAAACAAGTAAGCGAACAAACACATAAACTCAAATGCTTTCATTCGATATGAATCAAAAATAATTCGAAATTACAGGTCACAAATTTTAATGTTATTATGAAAGCTTTGAAAGAAGAAACTGTGATAAAGACTTCAAAGAAATTATTGATGCAAGTGTTTTTGATAAGTGACCCTACTAGCTAGCTATGACCCACTGTTTAAGAAGGTATATAACAGGGCCCTCAAATTTAAAGACCCAATTCAGAAGTGGGCATCTGAGATGAATACACACTTCTCAGAGGACGAAATTAAAGAAGTGAATAAATATATGAAAATAAGCTCCACGTCACTAGTCATCCATGAAATGCAAATAAAAACAACACTGAGATACCATCTCACTGCAGAAAGAATGGCTATCATAAGGAAATCAACCAACAACAAATGTTGGAGAGGTTGTGGGGAAAAGGGAACACTTCTCCACTGCTGGTGGGAATGTAGACTGGTACAACCATTGTGGAGGTCAGTCTCTTCAAAAGGGTAGGACTAGAAATCCCATTCAAGCCGGCTATCCCCCTACTGGGAATTTTCCCAAAGGAACAAAAACATTGTATCATAGTGATATATGTGTACCTATGTTTATAGCAGCACAATGTGTGATAGCAAAATCTTGGAAACAACCAAGATGTCCATCACATGAGGAATGGCAGAAAAAGATGTGGTATTTCTATATAATGGAGTATTACTCAGCTATTAAGAATGATAAGCTTGAAGCATTTATACTGAAGTGGATGCCACTTGAACATATACTCATAAGTGAAATAAACCAGACATACATGTGTAAATATTGTATAGTCTCCCTAGTATAAGAAGTGAAAAGAAGAAACACAAATGGAAATGCACAACAACAACTATAATTGAGTCAGATAAGGCAAAGTGAATGGCATATGCTGCAGGATGCTAATCAGCTTTTCTTCTGGATGGTTAACAACCTAAGTTCACAGATCAAAATTGGAGAAATAGAAGAGCCACAAGGCCAGACAACATTTTGGCCCTAGCCTTTCAAGGTCAGCAAAGACTCAGGACATAGAAGAACCTGTACTGCAACATCATGAAACTCAGTTGAGCTCCAAATTTTCTGAACAAGGAGATTATAGAGCCACAGAGGAAAGAGACTGATGATCTATGGTGTGCCTGGGGAGAGTCACATGGAGAGGTAGGAATTTAGAGATCACTTACCAATCAATTACTGTTTCAATAAAATAAATCTATACTTATTCTATATCTCAAGTGAATGAAGCTAAGTTTCCATTAATGTCAGTTATATTAAAAAGAAGAAAAAGCTTCCCTAATATTTTGGTTGTTTTGGTTTTTGGCAGAACCAGGCATTGAACTCAGGCCCTTGTGCTTGCCAGGGAAGCACTTACTCCACTGAGCCATCTCCCGAGCCCTTCCCTAATATTTTGAGGTTTGTCTTCATCACTATGGGGACTGCTGAGTGTAACTTCGAAGTTAGATATGTTTACATTCTCCCATAAACTGTTTGTAGATGAGATTAGATTTCTTTTCTTTTTTTTTTTTTTTGTCTTTTTGAGACAGGGTCTCACTATGCAGTTCAGGCTGGCCTCGAGCTCACTTTGTAGCTCAGGCTGGTCTCAAACTCACAACAATCCTCCTGCCTCAGCCTCCCGAGTGCTGGGATTACAGGCATGCGCCACCATGCCCGGCGAGATTAGATTTCTCATGAAACTTGAGACAGTAAACCCCTGACCTCATGGGTCTTACAATAATAAACAAATATGTATGAACTCTGCCACTTTGCCTGGGGTTGAGTGTAGCTTTGTTTTGGCTTTCGCCTTTCCTCCATCTATGGAAATAAAATAGTTTCTATACAAGATCCATTTTTTAAAACACAATTCAAAACCCTTATCTTTTCTAATTAGCTAAGTAAATTACCGCACATGGAAACAATGGAATAAAGACCAGAGCAAAATGGAGGGTTTAAGCCACTCACAAACCCTAGAAGTGAGTTTCTGGTTTGGTGGGTCTGAATAGGGCCTATGAATGTACATTTTACCAAGTTCCTCCATAGGCTGGAATAGCTCACTTGGGGACCACACTAGAAAACCACTGCTATGAAGGTCTGGGGTAGCGCTCTCTGCAGGGACACAGAAAGATTGTCTATGACATAATAAATTGAAAAGAGCCTGATACATATGTCTCATTTGTTATGTCCACAAGCTTATTGGTGCTTAAGAAATGGCTACAAGGATATACATACTAGACTGAGGTCGGTTTCTTTTGGGCAGTGGGTAGGAGACTCCCCTGTACTAAAGCCACTTTAAGATCATACATGTATTAGTTTAAAAAAATGAGCCTGTTAGTTTTTTAAAACATGGATATTTTAAGTTGAAGATTGACAACAGCTACATTGAAATAAACAGCTTTTTTTTTTGGTTTGTTTGTATTTTTTAGGGAAGGGCCTGGAGGGTGTTCAGGATCTCACTACTAGATCAGACACATAGTGATCTGCCTGTTTACAGCCTTCCAAGAGCTGGGATTACAGGTTCACGCCACCATGCCCAGTCTGCCCAGCTTCAATTGCTGTCTCAGTGAGCCCCTGGGGTGGGGTCAGCAGACAAAAATAAACAGCAGACAGAAATAAAGGCCAAGAACACTGAAATACTGCAGACAAGTAGAAAACAATGAATTGTGATTAGAAAAAAAATATTTATAGAACCCTACATCTCCTATTCCACATTCATTTGATAGTAAATAGTGCACAGACATCTTTATATCTTCTGATACAGAGTTTTGTTTGGCTTGGTTTTTGATTCAGGGTCTTGATACTCAATTCAGATTCATAGTGATCCTGTCTCAGCCTACCCAGCTCTGGGATTATGCCTGATTGTGGTGGCTGGCACAGCAGGTAGTACCCGAGATGAAACTCAGGTCCTTGTGCTTTTCAGGCAGGGACTTAATTCTCTGAGCTATCTCCCCAGCCCCTGACACAGAGTTTTAAAAAATGTTGCTCGAGACTTTTACAGCAACATGAAATACAAGGCTGCATTTAAAACACCCACATCAACCCTAAATTTGAGGACATTTTCATCAGTACCATGGAAAGATTGGGTTACAGTACCAATCTGCAATATTCAATGTAATTTCATTATACAGATTTCAGCATTCATGTCAAAATGACACTTCTGGAAATAAACTCTAATTTATTTACCCAGTATTAATTTTAGATCATATTCGAAGTAAAATGATTTGACTTCACTGAAGCTGCATGAGGTGGGTCCCAGATGTAATGTGGATTATGCTCTTAAGAGCATCAAAGGAATGGAGTTCTTTGGAGAAAACCAGGGATTGCATTTATCCAACGTCTGCTACTGATGCTAAGCAAGCCATAGTCTCCATTTTAATACTAACTTCTCTGCCATTAAAAAATAAAATAAAAAGCTCTTCCACTGAGAATCTCATGACCAGTCCTTTCATGCCTTGAATTAAACTTTAAAATCAATTGCTTTTTTTTTTAACAATAGATGTGGTAATCTCATTATTAAAAGAGATTTGTGCTGAAAGAATATAGACAATTGCTTTCTGCATGACATATTGCTTGAAATTTTTAAGACAATAAGCAGATTTAGGCTAGCCAGAAAACTCGGGCATTGCGCACACAGGGAGACTGCAAGGGCTGGGCTTCGATCTGATGGGCCACGCAGGCCTCGCCGTGGGGCCAAGCTGAGCTGGCAACTGAGGCTGGGCGTGGTGGTGCGCGCCTGTAATCCCCTCACTTGGGAGGCTGAAAACAAGAGGATCACTACAAGTCTGCTCTGTGTAGTAGGACTCTGTAGACCCTGTACTAAAAATGCATTGAAAAAATCAAATTTGGCTACTTAAAAACTTGCATTTATCTGATACACATAGTGCAAAAGGTGCTATTGATGGATTACTGATACACAAGGAGCTAGCAAAACCTTAAATTGCTTTCTAAATTCTAACATGAGTCTTCTTTAGGCATTGGAGTGCAGTTGTAGCAGTAATTAATCAGGAATCTCCAAGTACTTTTGTAACTTTCAAGATATAGCTAACTTGGCCAGTGGACAATGTAATCAGTAGGAAATATCACTCCTCAAAATTAAATTGTATTTAAAAACTAAGGTTTGTACTATTCCTGAATATTACAAAATCACAAGAAAGACGGTCAAATATTGTAATCATCTCTACAGCAAATGAGATGCCTGGACTAAGTAGACAATAAAATGGCTAAATAACAGTTATGTTTGATAGCTAATTGTCCCTCAAAAAACTCATTCTGAAACAGGGCATGGTGGCACAAGCCTGTAATCCCAGCACTGGGGAGGCTGAGACAGGAGGATCACTATGAGTCTGAGCTGCATTATGAGAACTTGCACCAAATAAATAAAAATAAAACAAACAAACAAAAAAAAAAAAAACCCTCCTTCTGTTGAAGGATTGGTTGCTGAGTGGCTTTGTGGGAGTGACTAGATTATGAAAGCTCTAACATGGTTGGCGGATCAATCCAATTAATGACATTTTGGGGAGGAGCTGGAAACAGGAGGTGGGGCTAGTCCAAGAGAAGGACTTCTTTATGGGGCATTACATGGGCACTTTGTCCTTCCTCTATGCTCTCTCCCTTTCTTTCTGTCTTCCATGAGCTGGAGACAGTACTCTTCATCACCCTTTACCCCCAGGATTTAATTGATAGGTTACAGTCTGAGTTCAGACTGCTAAATTACCATGGCCCTGATCCAACATGGCTGAATCCCCAAAACAAGAACTTAACAACAACCACTTGCTCCTCCTTCCCCACTCCAGCCCTGGATATAACTTCCTTTTACATTTCCCGCCCACACAGGGAGTGTCCAATCAGCTTCTTATGTGTCATTCAACCTGCGCCTCAAACTCTGCTCCTAGCAAAAATCCATAAAGTCTAATTCTCCCTCTCTCAGGTCAGAGGATCTGCTCATCTCCCTGCCCTTGATCCTCTCTGTTTCTTCAGAGTTAATAAAGCCTCCCCCACCACCCCGTCCCCTTATTTTTGCTTCTCAGCTGCTCCATCATCGAAGCTTCTGCTGCCACCATGGATAAAACCTGACAGTTACCACCAGCTCACCACAGGCCTGAAACTGATTTAAATAAATCTTTTCTCCTTTTAAATCATTTACATTAGAATTTTGTCATAGCAACCTCAAGTGGATTAACCTAATGACACTATTTCTGTGAAGACAAGAGAGGGAACTATTGCAACAAAGAATCGTAGTCTAGTGGTATTGCATTTTTTAATTTTCATTCTATTGAATAATTCAGGTTTTTATTATTTTATCAAGAATTTGATTCCCATAATCTAAAAAACCAATATAAACTTGGCTTTGTATATATTTGTATACTGTTGAAAATTATTAATATTAAAAATGTCCCAAGCCCTGGGAGATAGCTCGGTGGTCTAGATGCCTGCCTGGCAAGTACAAGGACCGGGTTCTATCCCAGTACCGCATGCCACACTGGCCCTGTGCCCAGCTGGCCACTGAAACTGGGCGTGCATGCCTGTAATGCTAGTTCTGGGGTGGCTGAAACAGCAGGATCACTGTGAGTCCGAGCTGTGTAGCAAGATCCCGTACCAAATAAATAAATAAATGATTTAAAAATGTGCTAGTTTTTAAGCATGTGATTTTCCTTAAGACACCCTTTTCTAATCAAGAGAAGGCCATAGCATAGGCTACCAGTGGTTCTAAAACACCCCCCAATCAAAACAGAACCCGGACTGTGAAGCCGGACCGTATCTTGATACCACACAGGAAAAGGGCATTTTTCCGTTTATCCCCACCCCACCCCCTTCCCTCGGCTCCTCTCTGACTAAGGCAAGGCGGGGACCAGGGGCCAGCTTCAGGCGGTCTACTCCATGAACGCTTCAGAAGAGGTGCTGAAGTGTGGTGCACTTCACTCACTGTCCACAGCGATCACCGGATCCGTGACGCTAGAAAGCTCGAGAACCATCATTTTAGGCTGTGGCCATGATTCTCAAACTTTATCATGTATTAAAATCACCTGAGGTTCTTGTTAAAACACAGATTTCCTGATCTAGCCTCAGGATTTTTATTTAAGAAGGCCTGGAACAGGGCCCCAAACTGCATTTCTATTAGGTTCACATAACTCCTTTGCTACAGGCCCAGGAGCCTCCTTGTGACGACCACTGACATGAAACCTCAGCGTTGGTTCTGATCAGTACGTCCTAAGGGGTCAGTTAACCTGTGTATTGAACAGGACCTATCTTTACCCACAGAGGGCGCAGTGGAGCTCATGCCAATGTGTGTCATTGTCCTTTCCATCACTAGGTGGCAGCACCTGCACATAAATCTCTATGCACCAGTCTTGTATAAATAAAAACTAATGGTAAACGCAAGATTAGAAAGCCACAGGAATTACGGCTATTCAACAAACTGATGATAACATAAACCTGACAAACATTCATAGGGTCTCTCTCTTAAGAATACATTCCCGTGCAAATCTAGCTACAAGGTCAAGTAAAATAAGCAGACAGAGAAAAGAGCAGACCTTGCCTCTGGGGCAAGCCGAGTCAGGTCTGTGTTTACCAACCATGGGGGCGGGGGGTGCGATTCTGAGGCGCTCTCCGGCTTTTCTACGGGCACCTGAATGCTGATAAGCTGTATCTGTACATATTTGCTGTGTGGTTCTCTCTAGCTGCCAACTTTCTAACAGCTGCAAACGCAGAAGAACTGCGCGCCTCTATGGTTGACCCCAGTCACCACATGACAGCTGAGTACTTAAAAGAAGGCTGGTCGGAACCGAAACCTGTGTCAGGGTTAAGTAACGTGAGGCTTCAAAGTCTTGGTGAGGGAGATAAAGAATGTAAATTGTTTCACTAGTTACTTTTTATATTGATTACTTGAAATAATACATTACTATATTATTACATACATTACTAGGGGTTAAAATAGTCTTAAAATGGTGCCAGCGAGACAGCTAAGTAGAATAAGTGCCTGCCTGGCAAGCATAGGGTCATGAGTTCAATCCCTGGTACCACAAAAAAAAAAAAAAAAAAAAAAAATTGGTTAGGGCCAGTGAGATAGCTCAGCAGTCTAAAGTACCTGCTTAAGCATCTGTGGGGGACGGAGGTTCAATTCCCTGGCACCACATGCCACACCAGCCCCGCCCCCAGGGTGGGCTGGGCTGCCTCCCCCCCAAAAAAAGTTCTTAAAATCAACTCCACCTATTTAGGTTTTTCTTTTTCTTTTGAAGAACTGGGGATTGAACTCAAGACTTTGCACATGCCAGGCAAGCACTTATTCTACTGAGCTATCTCCCCAGCCCTGGCTATTTAGGTTTTTAATACAGATACTAAATGAATTAAATAACACGTGGCTTGCAATATATGTCTATTAGACAGTGCTATTAGGGGATATAAAGAAATGTGCCAAGAATGGGGAGGAAAAATGGAAATCAGTGAGGCAAAGAGGGGGACTGGGGCTTCAGTCCAGAGTGCACGGCCTTGTGACACGGTTCCTCAACTCCTCAGGCCGGGGCAGCTAGGCCTAGAACAGAGATGCTCGGCCTTTGGCCTGCAGGGTTTGGCAGATGCTTACTACCTAAGGGGATCTGAGGACTGCAGACACCCCAGAAAGCTGGGCTCTCCGAGAAGTGACCTGCGTGTGGAAACACATCTGGTGTTGGTGCTTACTAGAAGTCCAGGGATGTTTCCCACAGAAGACGGTATGGCTCCTGAGAGTGGTTGCTGCACTGGGGGCCATCCCACCAGGACCCACCTAGCCTGCACGGTTGGCAAAACTCTTCTTTCCAGTAAAGAAAATGCGGCTGCCACCCGTCATCAAACAAAACCATATGGCTTGTCTTTTGTTTATGTGTCATATTGAAAAAGTTTGTTAAAGCAGTCACTTTTTCAATGCCAGCACTGGCTCCAAGCAGGAGGCAGCCAGCAGAGTGCCCACACCCGCATCATCTGGAAATGGGTTTGAAATGCAAATTTGTAGACTCCAAAGAGAGCTGAAAATGGAGATTGGACACAGCCTCCTGGCCTTGACCAACCCTGAAGATGATCTTGAGAAATACCCTGAAATAATCACAGAACCAAAGGAAGTGGGTACCATCTAATGGGAGGTCCAAGGGTGTGGAGGGATGGTGGCTGGTGGGCTGACCTTCTGGTATCTGTTGTCACTTGAGACACATGCTGAGCTTACTTAGAGAGTAGATCTGAGTCGAGACCACTGGGTTCTCAGCTAAGCTCCCCCCCTCTGGGGCAGACAGGGCCCATTCCTAAACTCTGGACCTGCTCCGCCATTGGAAACCTGGGAGAAATGATGCATCACCTTCAGGCTTATTATTGGAAGTGAATGATCAAACATATGGAAAAGACGCGGGCCTTAGCCCAAAGAAGAGGATTGTTACTAGTGCTGTGTAAGACATTAGAATTCTAGGAGAACGTGCCCCCAAGCCTGCCCATGTACAGGTCATTCTCTCCATTGTCCTTATCTCTCCACCCATAGAGTGCTTGCTTTTTTCTTAGAAATCACTTACTTTCCACCACTGGTCGGTGAATTGACAGTTTGATCTAATCTCATGTTTTTGCTATGGACACATTAGCATTTTATCTTCTCAAACTTATGATTCAGATTTGAATTCAATGAACTCCCCAAGTGGTTTTTGAGGTTCAAACTTCCCCTCCTTCCCACAGTAAGGCCTCTGAAGCCGCCTTGCCCTAGGTTTAGGTACTAGAACTCTGGTGTTCACTCCTGCACTTACTGTCTTTTTCCATGAATTTCACTGAATGTGCACTACTTCCTTAGGCCTCTTGTTGCGCGTTCGATCTCTAGGCTTGTTCTTCCTAGGTGTCTGTTGTCTGTTACCTTCTATCCTCTGCTCTACAGCTGTATCCTGCCTTAGTGCAATGGATGTGTGTGACGTGACTAGAATATTAGAATAAGGACGTCTCAGCCAAAGGCTGGGATGCTAGTTGTTTCTTTCTGGGGTCTGTAAAGAAAAGGTGAAAGGTCAAATGCCAGGAAATGTCACTTTGAAAGAACCTGAGATGAGTGCGTTCTCGGCACCTTCCCGCCTGCCACAGCCTCTCTCCCTCCATATTCAACCAGTTAGGGAAGCAGCACTGTCTAATGAGCAGCAGAAATACCCAGGATTAGTCCAAATTAGGAACCTGAACCCTAGACTCCCCCACCTTGCCCCATCTGTGGCGTGGTCTGGCAGGCAGTGAAGATCTATTTATTGTTAAGGATCTTTCAGTATCCTGACTTGGGGCTGGATGTGACCATCATCCTTGTGCTAAGACATTTAGCCTACCGTGATCTCCACTGAACACTACCCATGGGCCTGACCTTGGGCCAGGTGAGAATGTACTCCAGGTTTCATCCCTGGTCAGCCCGGCTGAGGCCCGGCGGCTGGTGGAGTAGGAAGTGAGCGCTGATTCCCTTCCGGTCCCCTGAATCCAGGAAGGGCTGGGCTTCTCTGATGGAGGGAGGTGGGCAGGCAGGCAACTGCACTCCCTTGCTGGGAGGTCCCAGGCCTTGAAAGACACTGTGTGGCCTAGGAACCGGGCTGCTCAGCAGGCTCACTGCCCATTGCAGCATCCTACCCCTTGCTGGAGCGTGGACGCAGGAACACAACTGTTCCTAACCCCAGAGAAGGGAGTGCAGTGACTTTCATTCACGCGAGTGTGTTCCTCATGGAACATTGCCTGCCATGGCTAGAAGCTGCCTTCAAGGCGTCGAGATTCGTCCTAGCCTTCTCTGCCGGGTGCTGTCTTTGAGTCACATTTTCTTCTCTTTATTAAAATGAGTATCAAGGCACAAGCTCTCAGAAATGCCTCCCTGGGCTTTCTTCTCCAGGGGAGTGGTAAACAGGCTGCATCACACTTGCCAACTCCGATTAACTGCTATTGCTCTGGTGCTATAAGCTGGAAGGCATCACCCAGCTCCAGCAAAAGAAATGTGGTTGGTGATTGCTTACAAACATCTGAAGAGGGCCAACGATGATGAAGTTGCCAGCTTTCTTTTAGAGCAATAATTCTTGTTTTCCTCAGCCACTACATACAAGATTTATTCAGGGCAGTTTACCTGTGTCTTGCAACAACAAATAGAATAATGATAACTACCATGGCATATAGAACCCCCACTAAACTACCAGACTGTATGTACCCACTACAGTATCAGCTATTTTCCACAGATTATATGATAACTTTGCAATACCCTCTGCAGGAATGCATCATAAGGTCCCTTTTGGAGGAATTTGTTGAGACCCAAGGAAATTAAGCAATGCCTCCAAGGAAAGTTGGCTAGAGTTAGGATTTGAAGCCAATCCAGCCTGACCTGACAAACGAGTGCAGTTTTCCTGGTGCTATGCCATCTATTTCCAGACCTCTCATTATTAGACTATGTCCTGTTGCTTCAATATAATAAAACAAACATATTATTACCTCACGATAAAGGAAACTGTGCATGACACATTGGAGCTGTGTAGTGAGTGAGTCTTGGATGCTTGAGTAGACATGAGGTTTATCAGCTCCTGCTCTACTCAGACGCAACTCCTCCAGGATCCAGGCCCACAGAATACTGTCATCTTAGAGACAGCTCCAGACTCTGCTTGCCCAATCAGCTCCCCAAGGAATGAAGGCTTGGGATGGCTTCCTGCCTCTTGCCAATGTTTACCCAGGACTCAGACTCTGGTTTCCACTCGGCTCAGGTCCCTATTTGATGCAGCCAAACCTGCTTTCTCTGGGCTCCATTCCAAAACAGAGAGGTAGACAGAATGGGTGAGAAAATGTTGAAACAGTTTTGAGAATGGACGGCGTTAAGTCACTATTGGGCACCAATACTAAGGACTCTAGGCCCGAAGAAGGTGCAAATGCTGGTGAACACAAGAAAAATGGGTTTTAATTAGAAATGTGTTCATCAAGACTCCATGTAGTCATTCTGTTCTATGACATTCAGAAAAATGAAAGTAAGACCCCTTTAGTAGTACACTACAGTATGATTTAAACATTCAAAAAAAATTTTTTTTTAAATTGTGGACTGTTGGACTGTGTTATATTGTTTTGCTGAATTCATGAACCTGTAGTATTTAGATGCCAATGGAATACCCATCTCTGATAGGACTAAACAAAAAAGGGGATACAAAGGAAGGACCATTTTGTATCTGCATATACAGAATAGTCAGGATAGATACACAGCTACTCTCCCTTAATTCAATGAGTAGAAAGATTTGTACTAATAGTGTTTGGACAGGATATTCCTGTCTGCTTCTTGTACTATGGATAACCACTAAGAAGATAACAATGTACAATGTATTAGTTATTGAAACTATCCTATTAATCAATTTTGAAACTATCTCATTGATATTTGTTTCTCAATAAAATAAATACATAAATAAATAATAAAACAAAGTATTGATTTTTTTGCTTTAAGGATCATGAGGGGGAAATGGAGACCAGGATTGTTTTCTTAAACAAATTCCAGCCTGGTTAGAGACCACATGTACATACGAGGTAGAGGGTAAAGAGCTGGGCTAATGACTAAGTGATGTTACTAAAATAACTCCCATTCATTCTTGACTCATGTGGGTTCTTCTCACAGGGTGCACTTATGCAAATAGCTGAAGTAATTTTTTGTCTCCTTGCCAAGAGAAAGTTGTTCATGCGCTCCCCGCCTGCACCTCTGACTTCAAGATTTCTACCTACTTTCTCTTCCACTAGCTTTAGTGTTTCTATTTTAATATTTAAATCTTTGATCTATGTTGATGTTAGTTTAGTGCAGGGTGATAGATTTGGGTCTAGTTTTACTCTTCCTCGTGTAGAGAGCCAGTTTTCCCAGCACCATGTATTCAACAAGCTATCTTTCTTCCAGTGAACATATTTGTCTCTTTTCTCAAAGACAAGGTGGCTAAGTGTGTTTGTAGTCGCACCTGCACCTTCTGTGCTACTGATCCTGAGGTTGTTTTTTGCCCAGAATTGTTTTTGCTATTCTAGGTCTCTTCTAGATCCAAGTGGATTTTACGAATGTTTTCTTTAGTTCTATGAATTATGTTAATGCTATTTTGATCAGGATTGCATTAAATCTGTTTAACAGTTCGGTGAGTATGGCCATTTCACTATGTTGGTTCCTCCTATCCATGAGCAAGGGATATGTTTACATTTTCTGATGTCCTCTTTGATCTACTTTTTCAGAGTACTGTAACTTCTAGTGTATAGAGCTTTTATTTCCTTTGTTAGACTAATTATTAAGTTCCCCCCCCCATTTTTTATGATATTGTGAAGGGTATGGTTTCCCTAATTTATTTCTTAGTGAGTTTGTTGTTTGTGTACAGGAATATCAAACTGCATGGGAAATAGTTCAAAAACTCACCTCATCTTATTAAAAAGTGTTTGTGCATCAAAAGAAACCAGCAGAAGGATAATTACAAGTCTGATCTATGTAGTGAGATGCTATAGACCCTGTACTAAATACATTAAAAAAGAAAGAAAGAGTTGAAAAAAACTTAGACCTCGCAAATTAAAAAACCCAATCCAAGGATAGGCATCTGGGATGAGTACACACTTCTCAAATGAAGAAATAAAAATGGCATAATAAATACATAAAAGCACTCAACACCATTGGTCATTGAAGAGATCCACCTCGTTTCAGAAAGAATGGATCTCATCAAGAAATGCTGGAGGGGCTGGAGAGAAAAAGGAACTTTCTCCACCATGGTGGGAGTGTGAACTGGTGTAACCACTATGGAAATCAGTATATAAATTTCTCAGAAACCTAGGATTACAGACATTCTTTGACCCAGCTAATCTCCTTCTGAATATCTTCCCAAAAGAATTAAAAACATCATATCATAGCAATATATGTGTACTCATGTTTATAGCAACACAATTTGTAACACCTAATCAAGTGAGAAACAGGTTAAAAAAAAGATGTGGTCTTTGTATAGTGGAATACTACTTAGCCATAAAGAAGGATAAACTGGAGACTTTTATAAGTAAATGGACTTATTTACTTAGACTACCCATTAGTGGAATAAATCAGATTCACATGTTCAACACCATTGGTCATTCATATTGTCTCCCTCATGTGAGAAATTAAAGAGTAAATAAAGTCTAAAATGTACAATAGACATTGTGAAATTGGAAGAAATTGTTAAAAAGGAAAATGGAAGTCAGATGGGAGAAAGAGGAAAGGAGTAAAGAGAAAAGAGAAAAAAGTACAAGTTAGTTATACTCTCAATGTCTCTTAGTTCATAGAAAAGGAAAGTTTGCACTGATATGGACTGAAGAATTTTTATGCTCATATCTTATACTGTAAATAATTACTTTAATGATAACAACAAGCAATGTATTAAATTACTGTTAGTCTCCTATCATCATGTTATAAAATTTGGTTTTACTTTTTTTCTATTAAAAAAAAGTTATTTCTGTCCCTTATATTATCTGCCTAAGTCCTGACTCCTGTGCTAGAGAAAGGCTTGGACACGCCCAGCCTGGGATGCGCCATCCTGCTGGATGGGCAGACAGAGCAGCAAGCTGCTCCTTGACACACACTTGTCCAGGACCCCACACTCTCGTTTCTTCTTCCTGTAGCTCCTTTTAAGTCCCCGTGGCTGTCTCCTTCCTAGTTTCTTGGTGTTGAAGGGCTGCTGTCCAATCTTTGGTCTTCCTTTTTCTCTTTCCCCTTGTGCTTCCATCCACTCTTGTGGCTTTCAGTGGCCCCTGGGTACTAAGGACTCTTCTGTTTTATACACCAGCCGCTTCCCAAGCCCCTCTCTTCCATAACATCTAATAGCGTCCCCACCTTACTAGAGCTACAGCACAAGCCTTCATGGTTGCCTGCCATGGGCCCCATCAGGCATTTCCCTTCTGACCTCGCCTCCTGCTCCCCAGCCCCTTGCTAACTCTGTGCTAGTTATCCTGGACTCCTAACATACCAGGAGCCTCTTGTCCCAAGACCTTAGCACTGACCAGTGCTACTTCCTTCAGGACTCAGTTTAAGTATCTCCTGCTATGTCTTCTTTATATAACACCTGTCATTTTCTAACTCACTTTGAAATGTAGCTATTTATTAAGCTTTCTTTTTGTTTGTCTCACCAGTAAAAAGGTAACCATAAGAACAAGAATTTTAAAGATGTGGTGTTTCTATATAATGGAGTATTACTCAGCTATTAAGAATGATAAGCTTGAAGCATTTATACTGAAGTGGATGCCACTTGAACATATACTCACAAGTGAAATAAACCAGACACACATGTGTAAATATCATATAGTCTCCCTAGTATAACAAGCAAAAAGCAGAAATACAAATGGAAATGTACAACAACAACTAAAAACAATTGAGTAAGATAAGGCAAAGTGAATGGTATATGCTCCAGGATACTAATCAGCTTTTCTTCTGGATGGTTAACAACCTAAGTTCACAAGTCAGAGTTGGAGAAATAGAAGAGCCACAAGGCCAGACAACATTTTGGCCCTAGCCTTTCAAGGTCAGCAAAGACTCAGGACATTGGCGAACCTGTACTACAATATCATGAAACTCAGTTGAGCTCCAAATTTTCTGAACAAGGAGATTATGGAGTCACAGAGGAAACAGACTGATGATATATAGTGTGCCTGGGGAGAGTCACATGGAGAGAAAATTTTCTCTCAGGCTCTCACAGAGAGCAAACTGGTCAAGTATTGGCTGTGACTCATCCACATGGATGACACAAAGGATCTACAGAATAAGGTACAGGAATACAAGATAAACCCTGAGGGGACTTTACTGACCTCATAAGAAACAAAAAGTACATGTGTTGGTATATAGGTCTTGCTCTATCTAGGTCTTGACCATCCAGCAAAGAAGTATAAAAATGAAGTATACACCGCGGGGCCATAATAAGTTGAGCTGTAAATGGCTATGGTTGACAACTTCTTCAGATAACTCACTATTGTTGTGGAATGCTGGACTGCGTTGGATTGTGTCATCGAGTTCAGGCACCTAAATTAGTTGAATGACAATGGAGTGCCCATCTTTGACAGGTGTAGACAAAGGAAGGGGGATAGAAAGGAAGAATCATGATGTGTGTGTATGGACAGTACAGTTGGGATAGATAACGCTGTGCTTCTACATAATTTTATGAGAGGCAAGATTTGCACTAATGGTGGTTGGACAGGATATTATGTCAGCTTCTAGTACTACAGTCATCCACTAGGAAAATAACAAGGTAGAAAGTATTAATTATTGAATCTTTGATGTAATTCAGGTATAAAAAATAAGATACGCAAACAGCTACACTCTCTTAATTTACTGATAAGAGACATACGGTATAATAGTGTCTGTAAGTATAATATCATGTATGTACCTTCTATGATACCAAGACATTATGAAAACAGTTTGTAATATATTAATTTATGAAATCCATCTTGTTAAGGTATCTTAAAACTGTCTCATTGATATTTGTACTTCAATAAAACAAAAATAAAAAGAAAAAAATTTTTAAAAAAGAACAAGAATTTTTTTTTCCTCTACATGTCTTGAGTATATAGGATAGTTTCAAGGTACATAATAGATACTTGATATTTATTAAACAAATGAATGAACACTACAGGGACATCTTGCACTTAAATCCCAATAGAAGAAATAATGCTCCCCGGATTCCTACCAATATGAGGCTCCTAGGATCCTGCTGGCCCTTTTCCAAGTGCCACAACACCCCCTCTGCCATGTGACCCTGAGCTCAACTCTTATAGAAACAGCCACATACATCTTAAATGATGCTGAAAGTGGTGGTAAGAATTTCATTTGTGTCTCTCCAATACCCAGTTTATCAGACTCTGTCAACCTCCCTAACCTAACTTGCCAAGAGCCACAGGCCCACTTGGAGAACTACATACCTTCCCTGAGCCCTATACAGGCATGTTTGATCGCTGGTTCCCCTTGGCCCTAGTGACCATGGACTGCCCTTAGCTCTCTCGCTTCCCTATTTTTGAAAAACATTTTTGTTGTTGTTTTTGCTTCCTACACTGGTGTCCAGTCTTTGAACTGTGCTTGACTCTTGGATCCATCACAAGCTTCTCAAGCTCTCTGTGCCTTGGTGTCTTCATCTATTAATTGACGATCATGGTCAAAGTACCCAGCTGAAAGATTTGCTGAGACTGAGCTGATGAGTGCATAGTGCTTAGCATGGTAAACACTCAGAACAGCGCTCAGTAAATGTTAGCTATTGTTATTCATGTTGTTATTATCACTGCTGACATGAAGCACAGACTCTTACTTGGCTTTTTAACCCCACATTACATAATGTCCAAGACATATAATGCTCGTAATGCTTGAACGTTTAAGAAAAATTTGTTGAACAGATGAATGAATGAATGAACGAATGAATGAATGAAGAGCTCTTTCAGATATGTGTTATATATGTTATGTTATCACATACTGCTATATTACATACTAATTAGTGCCGGGGCATGAACCAGGGTCTCCTATGTGCTAGGTGACTGTTATCTTCCCAGCCACAGACCAATATGTTTTCATCTTCTTTCAGCATAATCAGCATGCAGCAGTCTTCAGGAAATGCTTGTTAATGGCAGATGAAAGGTTTTTACATTTATTTTGATAGAATATTCTAGCTATTGAAAAACCCAGTAGAGACAGCACTGAAGGAGCTAGGAGTGCTTACAAAGCTCTGGGAGATGGATAGATTAAGTCTGTAGCTTGGGGCATTTTTTTTTAAACTTTCTTGGGTATCTGTGTTCTCTTATCACTTGGGTCTGTTTAGTGTCGGTATCTTAAGAGGACGAATTCCAACAATATCTGCAAAAGTTATTATGAGCTTTAAAACCTTGTGTCAAGTGCAGCTGACATGTGGACTTATACAAGAGGCCTTAGGGCTCCACAGACGAGTGGAGGCCTGATGGCTTAATGATATAATAGCCACGTGTCCAAATTCCCTCTTTTCCATGGATATGATCCTTCATCTCTGTGTACACACGCACACGCACACACACACACACACACACACACACACACACACACACACACACTTTCTCACATGTATCTAAACCCAGTTTCTCTTTCTTGTTCCCTCTGGCCACGAGTTTGGGACAGTCTAGGTAAGTTCGTGCTCCTATAACCAGAACGTCGTTTGTCATGCACAAACTATTTCTCTAAAACTCCTTGAACAAGTCCAGACAAGTTGTATCTGCTTAGAGAACTTGAGTGATAATGAAAACTGGGCATTTTCCATGGGCTTCCTCGCCCCCACTTCCGCCCCTGGGCCTCCTCCAAGTCCACGCCAGCAAGCAGAGGCTCCAAGGAGACTTGCAGCGTGACGGATCACACTTCATCGCAGGCACCTTCAGCTTCACGCTTTCCCAGTATCAAGCAAACCATCAGTTGACTTCACCTAGAAGAGACTCAGCAATCCGTAATTTATTACTTCCAACCTCTTGTGAGGCCATGTGACAATCTTTTTTATAAATCAATTACATTAGGGCCAGCCAAATAGCTCAGCGGATTAAAGCACCTGCAAGCAGGCACAGGGGCCAGGCATTGAGCAGTGCCGGCCCCCCCCAGAACGCTGAGACTGCAATTGAGACTGGGCGTGGTGGTGAGTGCCTGTAATCCTAGCTCACTTGGATCACTCTGAGTCTGATCTAGTAGTGAGACCCTGAACGCTCTGTAGACCCTTCCCCCAATAATATTAATAATAATAATAATAATAATAATAATTCAATTACATTAATTTAAATATATATTGTTAGTGGATTGACTTCTCAAAAAAATGCTCCATGTCTTTATAAAAGACAGCTGAGAGTTGCTAATTGAAAGCTTTCTTGTGCTTGGATTAAAGGAGAGGGGACTTGCTTGTGCCTTTGGCATTTTTCAACGTATTTTTAAAAATCTTTGATTTAGTTAGTTCAAGGTCTCGCTATGCAGCTTGGACGCATAGTGATCCCCCTGACTCAGCCTCCTTAGTACAGGAATTACAGACATGTCTTGGTGGCCAAATTGGAGTGCCTGGGGTTCCAGGCCAGCACAACATGTGGTACCAGGGATTGAACCCAGGTTCTCGTGCTTGCCAGGCAGGCGCTTAGACCATAGAGCTATCCTTTTAAATCTGGACACGAAAAATGGAGAAAGGTGAAGACAGTGGCTTATCTCTCAGCCTTCAATGTTGCTTTATATTGCAACATTAAAGAGTTAGAAGACTAACAAATCAAGCGACTAATTTGTTTTCCTCATATGGATTGCAAAAGATCAACTTAAAAGTTCTCAGGCAAAATGTAAACAAGGGAAACAAACATACAACCTGGCAGAGAGGATAATTCCTACATTTTGGAGAATGTTCTCATTTTTTTCTTTTTGCCCCAGAAAGGAAAAAAAGAATGATCAGAGGAAAGTATTATCACTATGAAGTGCTCACCCCAATAACCATTTTTAATTTTTATTTTGATGACAATAAGTGAGTTAAAATTCATCCAGTGATGAATTTGCACTATGTACGCAGACTTCTCGTGACTAAGGATCACTCGGAGTAGCAGCTGGGAGGATGGGAGGGCACTGATGGGGTCTGTGGGCCCAACTTAGGTCCTGTCACATCTCGGCATCAAGAAGTCTATTCAAAAATGTTGACAAACACTAGGGAGATAACAAGGTAGAAAGTACTAATTATTGAATCTGTGATGTAATTCAGCTATAAAAAAATAAGTATATAGCTGCACTCTCTTCGTTCACTGATTAGAGACATCTGCTATAATAATGCCTGTAAGTATAACATCATGTATGCACCTTGTACAGCACCAAAACATTACGAAAACATTTTGCAATGTATTAATTTACCGAATCTGTCCTGTTAATTTGTCTTGAAACTGTCTCATTGCTATCTGTTCTTCAATAAAAATAATAATAAATAAATAAATAAATAATGTTCATTGACAAATGGATAAATGTAATGGTGTAGTTAATTGTGCATAATATTAGAGAAAGAAAGTTCAAGCAAATAAAAAGATGCTTCTCCGATAATCTATGACTCTGATACTGCCCTTCTCTGAGTAGCTGACCTTTTGGCATTCACACAGTTTTAATTTTCCTCTAACAAACAATTGAACTTTTAGCTCCCATTTATTTCCATGATGTGTGCAATAGAGGCCTGTTCCCCACTTCCTTTCTTCATTCTCCCATCTTACTGGGTTTACCTGGTCCCTAACCCACAGCGAATTTTTTTTTATTTTTTTATTTTTTTTATTTTTAGGGAAAGGTCTATAGGGTGCTCAGGGTCTCACTACTAGATCAGACTCAGAATAATCCACCTGTTTACAGCCTCCCAAGAGCTAGGATTACAGGTGCAAGTCACCACACCCAGTCTCAATTGCCATCTCAGCTCACCTGGGAGGTGCGGGTGGCACAGCAGGCCTGGGGATCAAATCCCCGGTCCTTGCACCCCAGCCAGTTCTTGATGCTGTTCCCATTCCTTCTGTCTCCCTTGTATCCTTTATCCTATCTTTCTGGGTGTTCTAACTGTCATCCAGTGACATGACCAAGACTATAGCAGTGGACAGATACCGAAAGCTACAGGGATGAGAAATCCAAAAGAGAAATCCATGAGATCTGGTAACACAGTTGGGGAAGCAGAGAGACACTGAGAGTGGTTGAAGATGACTCTTTGGTCAGAATATGATGAGAAGAGTGAAGGCTTTAGAAAAGGGAGGAGCAAGAGCAGGTGTGGGTGTAGAAGGACGAGGCTGAGATCTGACCGGAGCATGCCCAGTTCAGTGGCAACATCAAAGTTCTGGTCAGCTTCATACTACTGGTGAGTCAAGAGTGCAGGGCGCATGTGTGGTCAGGTCCTGGCAGTCCTGAAGAGCAGAGGGCTAAGGGTCTGAGAAGGACATTCTCAAAGAGGGTGATGTCCAGAAAGCCATGGGATCTGACTTTCATGTGTGCCAGGCTGCACTCCCTTGTTTCTAGCATGGAAGGAGCCACACTTGCAGTTGTTTATTACTGAATCACTCTTTAGTATGAAGGCAGAGGAGAAGTTAACCGCCTCAGCCATGTGTGGCTGAAGCAGTTGTCAGAACAAGAAGGGGCAAATGCCCATTATTCCTCTAAATCTCACTTGTTGAAATAAAGAACTCCTTAGAATCATTTCTCTGAAAGTTGTTTGTCCTGAGAAAAAATTGGGACTGTATTTTGGAACCCAAAGGTAAGGCTGCTAAGGCTGCTGTTAACAAGTCCCAGGGACTGTGTATTAGTCAGCCTTTCATTGCTATGACAAAACATCTGAGAAAAACAATGTAAAGAAGTAAAGATGTACTTTGGCTCTTGGGTTCAGAGGGTTGAGCCGATGCTCACCTGTCTCCATTGTCTCTGGGTCTGCGGTGAGGCAAGGGGGGAGGGCAGGGTTAAGCTGCTGCCATCATGACAGTGGGGGTGAGAGAGAGAGAGAGAGAGAGAGAGAGAGAGGAGGAGCAAGGGCAAGTGCACACTATGGCACACACAAATCTTTAAGGAACATTTAAACCATAGGGATAAGTACTCAAGAAGTTTGCTTAAAGATGTTAAGGTAGCTTAAACAACAGAAAATTACTATCTCACAAGTTCCAGATGGAAGGAGCGAGGCATCTGCAGGGCTTTCTCCTGCTGAGGAGTGTGAAGGAAGGGTCTCTTGTCTGCCTCTCAGCTGTGCTCTGGACATCTGTGCCAATGCTCGCGTGGTGTTCTTCCTCTGCCTCCACATCCTGCTCCCCCTGTGTGCGCTGCTGGGCCTGATTTCCGCTTTCTACAAAGGCATCAGTCAGCTGGGTTGGTGCCCACCTTCACTTTAACTCGGTTACCTCTACAGAGACCTATCTCCAGAGAACATATTCTGAGGCACTAGGGTTTAGGACTTCAACACCCGAGTCAGGGATGGGGAGGGGTGCACAACTCAATCCATAAGAGTAAGCAGTGACAAAAGAACACATGCGTGAGGAGTCACATATTCTGCCAACTTGGTCAAAGTATATCAGAACTGATTTGCTTGGCCACAGACCTTTGGAAATCCCCTACATCTGGTTTCCTTAATTCTTGTAATCTCTTCTCACTAGAAAATTAGATATCTAAGTACATTCCATGCATTTCTAATCATAAGTTCATTCTACTTCCTTTCAGGAAATGTGTTAAGTAGGTTTTATTTAGAATAACTTAATTGATTGGGTTAAAATAAGAACTATGAAGTACTGTAGCATTTCTCCAAGTCTTAAATAAATCTGATACTGATGTTCAAGATATGACACAATATTAGATTATTTACAGGTCTGTTTCCTTGGGGTGGGTTAGGTGATGAAAGTCATTCATGATCTTTTCACTTTCTTTTCATTCCAGTAAAATCCCATTTAGTGTTCTTCCACAATTTTTAGGAAAATTTCTAGGTGAAGCACAGTTTCATTGTGGACAGATAAATGGGTGTGGGTTTAAGAGCTCTTATGAAAAACTAAGAACTGTGCTAAGCCCAGCACCCACCTGTGAGCAGAACTGTGTGCTGTGTGGGAAAGGAAGTTCTCACAACTAAAGAATGGATGAAATTTACAAGCTGGAAGGGAAAACTCAGAAGCTCAGAGATAGTGGGAGCCTGTCATTTTCAGACAAAATCTTTGTTTATGGTTAGGCAAATATTTTGATTAATTGGTTTTCATGCATTACCTTTCTTTTTTTTTAATACAGGGTCCTGCTATGCAGCTCAGACTTGTAGTGATCTTCCTGTTTCAGCCTCCCTAGAGCTGGGTTTATAGGTGTGCATCACCATGCCCAGTTTCAGGCTGGCAGTGCTCCCACCCACACCCCCCAGTTCTGTGGCCAGCACAGATTTGAACTCAGGACCTCTGCTTGCCAGACAGGTGCTTATGCCTCTGAGCTAACTCCCAACCCCACCAAATATTTGTTATATTACCTGATGTGCTATATGAGCATATAGTTGGGGGGGAAATTAGGAAGAAATTAGGATGGAGGTAACAAGTGTAAGCAAAAGAAGTGTGATTTAGATATTGTATTTGTCTACTGGCAATTTCTATAATGAAACATTGGGGACATGATACTTATATCGAGAAGCTTATTTACCTTATTGTCTTGGAGACTGACTGTCTTAACAGTGTGGCACAGGTTCTGGTGGGGGTCTGTCTCAGCTATGTTTCATCATGCTGGATGACAATGGTGGCTTGGAGTGTGTATGCGAGACAGAGATTGGGACACCAAAGAAGCCAGAGGGTAACTCAAGGGTTGTGTCTGCTCTCCTAACAACTCACTCATGCAGCTCCTCATGAGAGTGTCATTATGCCCTTACAAAGGCAGTGCCCCCAGTAGCCTAAGGACCACTCACCAGGCCCCACCTACTGAAGGTCCCAGCACCTCCCCACAGACATGCTGAGGACAGGCATCCAAGCATGAACCCACAGGAAGTGAGCTCAAACCATACCAAGCCACGGCATGTAGGTAGAATTATCTTGAGAAAAACTGACCAGGATTCTCAAACATCTGTCTCAGGATCCTTTTGCAATTCTTGAAAATTTATTCCCCAGCAAGAGTAAGGGCCTGAGTTCAATTCCCAGTTCCACAAAAAAAAAAAAAAAAAAAAAAAAAAAAAAAAAAAAAAAAAAAAAAGAAAGAAAGAAAGAAAAAAGAAAATTTATTGAGGACCTTAAAGGTCATTTGCTTATATGATTAATATTTATTAATATTTGCCATGTTAGAAATTAAAACAGAAAAGTGATCATAATATATGTTCACTCACTTAACAACATAAATTACATCTTTAATGTATGTTAAATCCACTTTGCCCCCCCAAAGTAATGAGAAGATTTAATTTTGTGCTTTAATTTTGGAAACTTAAAATCTGGCATAAGAGGAGGTGAGACTCCCATCCCTATGCCTTCTGATTCAGTTTGTTACTTACATTGTTTTGGTTGAATAATGTAGTAAAAATCTGACCATACATAAAAATGTCACTGGCAAAGGCAGAACCTTGTAAGTCTCCCAGGAGGAACCTGGGAGCCTCTACAGGGGTCTCTGGCCACACTGAGCACAGCTACACCAGGGTCTTTATAATCTTACATTCTGATCAGGCTTCCTTTTCTAAATATGCTGTTAAAAGGAGATTTAAACTTTAACATTGAAAACTGATCTGTGTCATATACATACCTCCAGCGTCTTAGCCCTTCTTCCGCATTTGAGAAGTCAGCTTTGTTATAAAAGTCACTATCTTGAAAGGGCCAACCAAATAGCTCAGCAGATTAAAGCACCTGCAAGCAAATGCAGGGGCCAGGGGTTCAATTCCCAGCCTGCCAGTCGGTTCCGCCTCTGAGGCATGCTGAGACTGGGATTGAGACTGGAATTGAGACTAGGCATGGTAGTGCACGCCTATAATCCCAGCTCTTGAGAGGCACTAAATAGGCAATTACTAGAGTCTGATCTGGTAGACTCTGAACAATCTGTAGACCCTTCCCTTAAAAAAAAACAAAAACAAAACGAAAGAAAAGTCACTATCTTTTAGCTGGTTTTCAGGAATTAAAAAAAATACACCAGAAATAAACAGTGTTACCCAGTACTTACCTTTAATCACCATAAATATTTCTTTCTTTTTTTTTATTCTTCTAACCCTAAATATACCTACATATAGTTACATATTTATAAATAACATTAAAATATGTATCCAGGAGCCACAGGCAGTAGGAAGTATTCTGTAAATTTTGTTTTATCGTTTCTTTTTAGTCTTTCAAGGAACTATGCTGCATGAATCACAAGGACGGCTAAAAATGCACAGAAAATGAAGAAAACTGCCTTGTTGCTCAACTGCTCCAAGCCTATCCTTAACTGACAACCTGTGACTCAGCAGGGGAGATGGCTCAGTGGACTAAGCGCTTCCTTGGCAAGTGCAAGGGCCTGAGTTCAATCCCCGGTTCTGCCAAAAAAGAAAAAAACCTGTGGTTCCCTAAACATACAGAACCTGATCCTAACAAGGCCTTGGCTAGAGCCCCAAGAGTCTGACCCTCAAAAATCTTATATAGGATATGGACAAAGTTTCACACAGAATGCAGGTGACAGATGACATTCTTAGGCCAATGATTTGCAGAATATATTCAACCATGTCATATGGTTAGTTAATAGGGGATGGAGCTTGGTGAGCCCTGTCCCCAGATGCCAAAAGGGTGGAAGCCCACCACAATGTGCGGTCCCTAGGATAAGGTTCTAGCCTACCCTGCACCATGTATGCAGGAGGAGCACTCCCTCCCCTCCTTCATTCCAAGGCCCTGACCCAGATCACACTTCCCTTGGAAAGTCTCCCTTCCACCACCTCTTGTGCCTTTTCCTTTTCTGAAGGTCCCCCTCCCACACCCGTGATTCCCCTGACCACATCGCCCATTCCCCCACCCTTCTCTCAGCATCACTGTCCACGCTCTTGGGAGAACCTGGGTGTCCATAAAAACCACTGACTAGGCACGTTTTAATCTTCAAGCTTTCAGTATATATATATCCTGGATCTAGCTTTCTCCCTGTCTTCTGTTGTCAGTCCTGTTTCAGAATCAGGACCATTTTCATCTTTAAAAGCAGGTGTAATTATTGGTTGTCCTTCACAGGGAAGTGAAAACCCTCAGATGCTACGACAAGAAGTGCTGATGACTGCAGGCTGCCACGAGGCCTCTCAATGCTAACTCTCACTCCTTCCTCCCAACGCTCTTTAAACTCTCCTTGTCGCAGGCATCTATAATATTTAAATCCCAATAGAATACCCATCTCTGACAGGACTAAACCAAAAAAGGGGATCCAAAGGAAGGACCATTTTGTATCTTGTATATACAGGACAGTTAGGATAAATATACAGCTACTTTTGCTCAATTCTATGAGAAGAAAGATTGGTAGTAACAGTGTTTTGACAGGATATCCTGTTTGCTTCTTGTACTGTGAATGACCACTAGGAAGATAACAATGTACAATGTATTAATTATTGAAACTGTTCTATTGATCAGCTTCGAACTGTCTCATTGACATTTGTCTCTCAATAAAATTAAAAAAAAAAAAAAACTCTTCTTGTCAGAAGAGGAGGCCACGCCCCCAGGGGCCTCAACTCTGGGTCTCTGATCTGATATGAATTCCTCCACACCATCTGCTAGAAAAGAAGGTGAGCTTGGTTTTCTTTTCCATATTTATTTGAAGAAAAACCAGAAGATACCTTTCTCTTCAAATGAGAATTTGTAGTGTATGGACCCTCAATATTTGGCATTGTTTCCTCCAAGTCTGTAGGTAGAGGCCAGAGTAAAGGCCAGGAGGTCGCAGTGCCTCCTGGGAGTCCTTAGTGTCCTTTTGCAACAGCTGAGGTTGGCAGTGAGCTTTTGCACTTGCTAGAGGATGCCTTTTGGCCTGCCTCATTGCCAATCCCTGACTCCTTGGCAGTATTCATCAGGGTGAGCTTTCCCTGTACCATACTCTCTTTTTCTTCATGACTTGATTTTTTTCAGTAATTATTCCATCTCACAGTTTCTTTTCTGGGTTTGTGTCTCTCGCTGATGTTATATAGCAAAACACATCTAAGTGCGACACTGTACTGAATGGTAATAAGGATGATATTGATACTTGCATTGACTGCATCCTCAGTAGACTGGTGTCCATACTACTATGACAATTTTCCAGGATACAGGTTGATTTGGGCTCTCATTAAGGTTTGGTAACCCTAGTTAGTCCCTGGAGAAGGCAAGCCAAACAAAAATCTGGAAATTCCTTTTCAATTTTAGTGCCTCAGCAAGAAAGATAAGTGGGCACAGAGGTGAAGCCCTGCGTTTACTTTCAAAGAAATGTTAAAGTAATATAACTGTGGCATGCATTCTTGGATTCAATTAGAATAGAAAAAGTAGGGTCTAATGACATAATGTGGCTTATTTCAAAGTGTACACACACACACACACACACACACACACACACACTGTATTTCATGGAGCAATAGAGGAAATTTTTTTTCTTTTGGAGAAAGAAACTTTTTTTCTCCAAAAGGACAAATGAGATTAGGAAAACCAGACTCATCGATTCCTGCACATTCCTGGTTTTATGACCCTGCAGTTTTATTTGGTTACTAGTGACACAGTTGGCTACCAAAATAGCTTTCATTCTGAAGTTGTTATGCAAAGTAGCTTACAGTTCCTTCTAACACCTCACCGGATACTAATCTTTCAGAGCTCTTGCCCTCTCTTTTGCAATGTTCCTGATGTTCATACTTCCTCTTGAGAAACTGCCACACACACTGAGGATATCCTGCTTCATCAGCAGGTCGGTTTTCCTGAGTGGCAGCTCTCAGGAGAGTGGGGCTGAGGGGCTCGCTGTGCCACTGCAGTCCTAGAGTTTGCCAGCACCAGATCATTAGCTAATCGTGGTCTTGAACAAGGATTGTCCAAAGTAGCTCTCTTGTTCAACTGCCATAGCTAGATAATCATTTCTTACTTGGAAGGATTAAACATTGTTAGACTTGGTTCTGCCATCAGTTACACAGTTTTATGTTAAGTTATACAGCAAAATATCTTTTGGAAGCCCCAGATACTTCAAGAAGTGTTATCACATTGAATCAAGAAAGAAGGTGATCTGAAGAAATGATGGTCCCAGCGGCACTTGTTTTAAAATTATGACCTCTCGTTGCACTTACGATTGTTTTGTTAGTGCCAGGAAATCTCGTGTGGGAGAAATATGGGCATTTTTTCTAAGGCTTACATCAGGGACGGCTATCTCTTCATTAGAAGAGAGTTTATTCAAGATTTAAGGAAGCTGGGAGAGCATTTTGAAGGACTCAAATGGTAACTGTTGGGAGAACTCCATTTATTGCCGCATTAGAAAGTGTCTTAAAATTTTATAGTTTAAAACAAAAATTATCTCATTGCTCCTGTAGGTTAGGAATTCAGCCAGGGATCAGTGAAGATGGCTCAGGCTCCGCGGGGTGGTGTCTGTGTCAGACCGAGTGTGGCTGGAGGATGCAAGGACACCGCAGTCAGATGCTGAGGACCTGGTGCTGGCTGCTGGCTGGGCTGCTCACTTCTTCTCAGGGGCCTCCATCCCCTCAGGACCTCTCATCATTCAGTGGTTCCCCCAAGGAACTAGATACCCTCTGAAGACCCATGGCATAGGTCGTATGGGGTACTTGTTTCACACTGTTGTATTAACCAAAGAAAAGCACAGAATATGCTAGAATCATGCTGAGAGGAAAGAGGCTCCACTTTTGGCTGAAAGAGCAAGTACAACCCAGAATTTGCTAGTGGCCATGCTTTGCTGAAAGGTTCCTTCAGTGGCTGACTCCTAGAAAGAGGCTTCTAAATTCCTTCCCTGAAGAGAGAAATATTAGTGACTTTCCCCCTGTGTTATTTTAGTTCCAAAGTGCTGTCATCAGACTACTCTTTATACAGAAAAAAAAAAAAAGCAAAAAGTAGACTAGCCAACTTAGTTGGCTAAGGAAAGGGATGTAAGATATTACTTCTCGATGTGAGGATCAAGTGGAATGAAACAGTTAACAGACTTCTTTTTCTATTTCTTATTTATTATAATAGTACAGTAATAAAATCACCTTCTAGAATTTTTGTAACTCACACAATTTTTGAGGGACATCTGCTTTGTATGGCTGGTTATGATAGTATAGTACCAGGAAAAGCCAAATTCCACTTCAACATGTGCTTTAAGATTTTGCACTCACTTTGCAGAGATAGTGAAGACTGAGCAGCCCATTGCTTTGCGGTGTGATACTATAGGGAGCTGGCCATCTCGGTCACTGGCTGCTTTGTAAAACTCTTGTTTGTCTGCATGTGTGTGTGTGTGTGTGTGTCTGTGTGTGTTTGTATGTATGTGTGTGTATACTTCCACAAACTAGCAATTAGCAGTAAATATATGGTGAAAATAATTTTAAAGGCAGTATTTAAAATTTTTCCACATGATATTTTGGTATGTGCATATTTTCTTTTAAAAAATCATGGATCTATTATTAAAATAAAGCTTATATTTAAAGAAGGAAAGCTGTGATGATGATAATAATAATTCAAATGATTGCCAAAATTTGCTGCAAGTCAAACTAAAATGCAGTACATATTTTACTATTAAATCAAACATAAGGGCTGGGGATATAGCTCAGGGGAGTAAGCACTTCTGGCAAGCACAAGGTCCTGAGTTCGATCCCTGGTACCACCAAAAAAACAAAACAAAAAAAAACCTTGTACCTTAAATCAAACTTAAAAAGTTTATCAGTAGCACATAACTTCACCCACTACTCTAATCTTGATAATTTTCACTTATTATTTATTTTTACTTATTTCATGTTAGTGGATTAATTTGTATTTAATTGATAAATTTGATTTGATTTTATATTTCCATGAAATAGTATAAGATACTTATACTTCAATCACCTTAAAGAAACATTTTAATTAAAATAATTTAAGCAAATGCAGATTATTCACAATATTCTCCTTGAAGGATTTCGTCATTTTATATTTAAGAAACACTAACCTAATGAGTAACTCCTGTAAATCTAAAATCATTCTCAATGTACGAATAGGAAGAAGGTAGGAAGACACCCATTCTAGGATCTATTTATTCCTTTCAGTGATTTTGTTGATGGGCTTCTAAAATTGTGGGTCTGATTGCTCTTGCCCTGGTGGTCTTGTGTTGCAAACATATTTACTTATTTGGTATAGGCTTTTGCTACACAGCTTGGACTCATAGTGATCCTCCTGTCTCAGCCTCTCTAACACTGGGATTACTGGCATGTCCCACTGTGCCAAGTTTCAGGGCTGGCACGGTATGCAGGGTACCAGGGATAGAACCCAGGTTTTTGAGTTTGCCAGGCAGGCACTTAGACAACCGAGCTATCTCTCCAGCCCTTGTTTTGCTTTATAAGGACATTTTTAATCATTTGTTTTGCCTCTGTGGAGCAGCACAAATTTCAACATTCATTTTGAGATATATTTTAAGATTTTTCTACAGAAATTTGTTCTCATGTGCTCTGGTGATATCAATCTGCTTTCAGTTCTAAGAACACACGGAGCTCTTTCTTCCCTCAGCACTTTTGTATGCACTGAGTCATTTTGTCTCCCAATACCTTCCCCTGACTTCATACACGGCTCTTCCTTTCAGACCTTTAGGTCTGTGCTTCAACGTCACTTCGCCCAAATGCGCTGCCACCATGACCCTCCTTTGAAGGGAGGTTCCTCTTGTTTCTTCTTGTCTTTTTTTTTTTTTTTTTTTTTTTTTGTCCTTCCAATAATACTTACAGGAGTTCAAATGAGCATTTGAAGCACTCATTTGACCTTCTCATTGCCTATTTCTCTCATCAGATTGTGACTGAAACAAGGTCAAGCTCCACATTCATCAGATTTTTTGTTTGCTTTGCTTTGTGGCGCTGAGGATCAAACCCAGGGCCTCATGCATGGGGAAGTGCCCTACTGCTCAGGTCCACCCATAGCCCCATAACCAGGATTTTGCCCATTGTATTCCCAGTATCCCGCATGCTCCTGGCACATAATAGAGACTGGTGGGCACTGATTCACTTTGGAGATAGGTAACCTCTGCTTTTTTGTGACTTAGCATACTCCTGGGAACCAGATCACTTAGGAAACCATTGTGAAAGCACTGAAAATTTATTTAATAGTGAAAACAGTCAGTGAGGAAATTTAAAGAACCACTACAAGGTGTAGTAGCTGAGCTCTATTGTCCAGAGCAACCAAAGTAGGGCCAAGTTCCTGATAGAGAGTAGCTCTGGTATTTGAGCTACAGATACCTGCACTCACTTGCTCTCCTTTTTCCTATGGGTACTTTTCTCCATGGTTTGATGAGAGGGTGGAAGGGAAATAATGGTCCTTTAAGGTTCTATTTTGTTGGGAAGAAGACAATAATGATTGTCTTAGTCAAGGGGAGATCAATGCAAGGTGGGCTCAGTGGAATAAGTGATCAAAGAAATAACTAGTTTTTAAGCCTCCGATATTTATTCATTCATCTTAGAACTCTGTTGAGTTGTATATTGGATAATTACTATTTCTTATTAACTCTAACATGCACCTTTTTCCCACCTTTAAATCATCTCTGAAATAGATTTTAATAATAAATGAGTCATTTCGTCTCAGAATACCTTCCCCTGACTTTGTACAAGTTGGCTAAGGAAAGGGATGTAAATTCTAGAAGGTGATTTTATTACTGTACTATTATAATAAATAAGAAATAGAAAAAGAAGTCTGTTAACTGTTTCATTCCACTTGATCCTCACATCGAGAAGTAATACCTTACATCCCTTTCCTTAAGTAGAGGCTTCATGATTTGGTTGGTGTTATGGTTTGTGTCTAGTTGTCCCCCAACAAAGCCTATGCAGCAACGGGGTGGCCTCTAGAGGTCGTGGTTAATTCATGATCCACTGCTGGGATTATGGGTGTGAGTGCTGCTGGGATTATGGGTGTGAGTACTACACCAGGCCTGGGACAGATAGCCTGAGAGTAACATAAGGGAGAAAGACTTGTTCTTTGTTGTCATTATTGCCACTGTTCCTCCCCTTTGCTCTTTGCTGTTTTCTGCCACCATGAATGTGCCACTCTACCTTGGAGCCAGCCGAGTATAGATTGAAACCTCCACTAACTGTGGACTAAATAAACTTTTCTTTCTTTAATGTTGGGTGTCAGGTATTTTGTCCCAGCAACAAGAGATGAGAATTGGTACTGAGAGTGGAATGATTGTGTGACTAAAGCTGACCATGTAGATTATAAGCCTTTGGGAATGGTGTGTGGGAAGAGATAAGAAGTGTTTGGAGATGTCACCTACAAGAGAAGTGCTGGAGTACATTTGAAAGTTCTGCATGGAAGATTTTGATCAGAGTTCAGAAGACCAGAAGGTGGATAGAAACCCTGCCTATAAACAGTAAGCTGGGGAGGTTCCTTCTAGGAAAAAACGACTGCAATGGTTGTTGGACTCCAGGCGTTATGGCGTGGCATTTTGATTGTGCCCAGAGATTTTGCCTGAAACTGAGATTAAGCATAGTGAACTGATTAATCTTGCAAAAAAATTTCAAGGTGGTTGAATATTGGTATGGCTATTGTTAGGGCTTTTGATCAGATTTATGTTGAAAATCAAGAGCAAAGAACCCAACAGGGTGACTTAAAATGTGAGTTTATCCAGAATGGAAGTGCCAATAAAGCTGTGGATGCAAAGATAGAGCTGAGAGTATTTCCTTTGCCAAGAAGGAACAAGAGAATGAAAATGATGGCCTGAAGGCATCACAGGGGTTAGCAGGTCTCTGCCCTTTGCAGCCTTAGAACCACAAAGATGAGGGACTTTGCTTTGGAGAGAAAGCCACAGAGCATGATGTTTCAGAATAGTGGTGGGGACCACACCAGGTTCCAGAATTGTGGCTGCACAGAGAATTTGTTCCTCAGAATCAGGTTCAGAGTGCTCAGCGATCTTGGTACCTGACCCCTACTGCCAAGAGAGAAGAAAGCCTGGCTATTGTTCCAGCCAACAGCAGACCTTGGCATCATCCACATGGTGTTGGTTTCAAGCACAGGCAGAATGAAAGAGTTCTGAGGTTAAGAAGGGTTCTATCTAGAGTTCAGAAGGCCTGGAAGGCTAGGCAGTGTGCCTCTGAGAGGGCAAGGTGTGAAGCAGAAAGCGAGAAGCTTAGCAAGAAGTGGAAACTCTAGAAGTTTGGAAAAGCCAGAAATATGGATCATGTAAAGCAAACTGCAAGGAGGGAGCAAAACTGGCCTAAGAGTCAAGTCATTGGAGCTGCCACCAAGAGTGCCACGGGGTGGGGCTACATGGAGCTCACAATTTGCCACAGATTGCTTCAGATGTTCCACATGGAGCTACAGGATTTAAGGTTTGCCCTTCTGAATTTTGGATTTGCTTTGGCCCCAATCTTGCTGTTTGTACCTTCTGGTATGATAATGTTTATCTTGTGCCACTGGATGTCAGAATATTTAACTTTTTATTTGTACATTATCTCCCACCTACGAGTTTGCCTTAGATCTTGGAAGAGACTTGATACTTGGACTTTTCAGCAGTGCTGAAACTATTAGGACTTTGGCAACTCTTAGAGACGGGTTAGAATGCCTTTTGCATAAAGAGATCTGTGTGAGTCTTTGCGGGGCCAGAGGAAGAAGGTTATGGAGAGCAATAACTTCAGGCCCTTGTGAGGGTAGGACATAAGAGGTTTTGTAACTTCTACCTGCTTGTCTTGGCATGCAACCACTTGGAACATTGCCTTCTGGAACTGCCCTACCTGAGAAGGCTAAGTAGCTTATTTTGGATCTGTCTTTGACAGTTCTGGCTATGCTGCCAGCCAATGGGCCTGTGTCAAGTGCCAGCTATGTGAACAAGCCCCAAATGTCTTACTACGACTATAAAATAAAAACAAGAGAATTCTACAGATACACCCATTCAACTTACAGAAATAAATAAGACCACAATAAATTGTATAACATAATGGCCAAATATGTTCACTGGAATAAAAGTAGCCTCTCTAATAATTGGTGCTGGAAAAACTGGCTGTTTACATGCCAAAGACTAAAACTAGACCATTATCATCATGCACTAAAGTAAAAAAGGATCAGAGATAGAAATATTAAAACAGAAACACTAAATCTACTGTAAGAGAAAATAGGTAGAAATCTTAAAGACACAGGTGTAGGCAAAGAGTTCATGAACAAAACCCAAACTACACAGAAAATACTTCAAAGAATCTACACCTGGGACCTCACTGTATTAAAAAAAAGTTTTTGTACATCCTAAGAAATCAGTCACAGAATGAAAAGACAACCCACAGTTAGCCAATTGTCCTCAGGCAAAGGACTTCTATCTAGAGAATAGGAAGAGTTGAAAAAGGTCAGAATCCCCAAATTCAAAGATTTAACCCAAAAATGGGCATCTGAGATGGAAATACACTGATCAAATGAAGAAACACAAATAGCAAATAAATATACAAAAAAAAAAGTTCAATACCATTGGTCATTGGTGAGATGAAAAGTAAAACAACAGAGATTCTGTCTCACTCCAGAAAGAATCGTCATTATAAAAAAAAAAATTCAACCAATAATAAATGCTGGAGGGGCTCTCAGGAAAAAGGAGCCCTTCTCCACTGTGGGCTGTAGTGTAGGCTGATGCAACCACTGTGAAAATTCCTCAAAGTGCTAAGCTTACAGGTGCCTTTTGACTCAGCTGTTCTTCTGGGTTTTGTCTCAGAAGAACTAAAAATATCATAGCACAGAAATATATATGCACCTATATTTATAGCAGCACAATTTGTAATATCCAAACCTTGAAAGCAACCCAAATGTCCCTCAACTGAGGAATGAATAAAAAAGATGCAGCCTTTCTATATAATGGAGTACTACTAAGCCGTTAAAAAGGATATACTGGAGACTTTTATAGGTGAATGGATGCAACTGTAGAGTATAATCATTAGTGAAAGGAACCAGGTTCGTATGTGTAAACATCATATTATCTCTCTGGTGTGAGAAACTAAAAGAATAAATAAGGTCTAAAGTGTATAATAAATATTGTGAAACTGAAAGAAATTGTTAAAAAGGAAGTAGGACAGGAGAAAGGAGAAAGGTAGGAAGGGAGGAGTGGAAAAATGTAAATTATGTTTTTAGTGTTGGAAAAGAAAGGTTTGTGCTAATATGTATTAGAGAACATTTTATGTCCATATTTTATGCTCTTATGCTTATACTTAAACATAATACATATACAATGTATTATCTATTGCTATTCTCTTATTATCTTGTTATGAACTTTGTTGTACCTTTTTCCATAAAATAAAACAAGTACACTTCCCTCCGAAGCACTACACCTTTGCCTGAAGTACTCAAGTATAGAACTCTGAACATTTTAATCTAGACAATTGTTGTCTAATAAATAATTTTAGAATTAAACATCATGGCTTTCTAACAATTGAATATAATTCTTTTTATTTTGTTTTATTATCACATTTACTTACTTCTGGTTAGGGAGTTTAGGAAAAATCTAAGAATCTAGTACATACTTATTCATGTCAGGAAAAACAGCACCAAATGCACCATCCACTGACAGTGAATAGAGAGTAATAAGAGGAGAATAAAAAGAGGTCTATTTGAGAAAATAAGGGTATTGTTCTTAATCTTATAATTGATAATAAAATCAATTAATATTATGTGACTTTTTCCTTAACTTATACTTGGATAATATTCCTTGTCATGTTGATTTCATTAAGTTTAAGGATGGTAATATCCAGTAATATATATATATATATATATATATATATATATATATAT